>JARYMX010000048.1:0-135326 GCA_030169165.1 Centaurea solstitialis | reverse complement strand
CAAAGCCGTTGGGGATAGTGGAAGGAGTCCCAATTCACATTGGCAACTTTGTTTACTTTACGGACTTCGTCATAGCTAATCTTCCACAGAACACGGAGATTCCGATAATCCTCGGGAGATCTTTCTTGCACACCGCTCAAGTGAATACCGATATGCGAAACCAAGTGACGAGCTTGGGGTATGGAGAAAATCGGATTTACTTTGATCCTAACGGAGATCCGGTCACACATCTTGATGAACCGTATGAAGATCCTTCTCTAGCCTACAAGAAGAACATGAACCGCCCGTTACTCCCTCATGAACGTGGAAAGAAGACGGAAGATTATCCGAACCCAATACGTCAAAAGGAGCAAACAACTAATGGGTCGGGACCCTCCAAGAAGGAGTACAGAAAGAAGAAGGGCTCGTCATCCCGACGTGCCAAGAAATGAGCCGAAAAAGGGGGTCGAGCTCTAGACCCATCAAAAAACGAAGCGCTTCTCGGGAGGCAACCCGAGCATTTTCTTTCTTTTTGCATTTTTAGGTTTTTCGTGTGTGTTTTCGTTAATCTTTTTGTTTGATATTGCTTAGGTAACCATATGGAGGGAATAAGAACCAAAATCGAGCAAATCCGACGTGCGATGGAATTTTTGAAAAGTTGGAAACAGAAGGCATTTCGCGATCGCCAGTTTTCAAGTTTGGCGACGCGAGGTTGGTAAGTCGTGGTATCAGGTAAAATTTGCGAATCTCGCGACGCGAGGGGGGCGTTTCGCGACGCGAGGGGGGCGTTTCGCGACGCGAAGCTTTTAAAAACTAGGGTTATTTTTCGAGAAACCGTCTGTTTGGCGACACGAAAATACCAGTCTTGTGACGCCAAACCAGTGCAGACGGGTTTTTAACCCTCTTTTGCTCATTTTTTTCCAAATACACAACCCTAATTTCTTTTAGGCGCCGCGAACCCCTCTCACGTCTTTGCGAAATCCGACCTCCTTGAGCTTCAATTTCATCATTCACCATGACTAAGGTATGTTTCCCAACTTTAATTTCATGAGATTAGCTTGATTTAGAAGATTTGGGTCTTGTTTTGGCCATCAATGGTGTGTTTATGCTTGTATGGATTTGACATTGTTCTTGAAACACCATTGATTGTTTAGTGCTTATGAGTTGATGCATGCCCTATATTGTGATTGAAATTTTACTCTAGCATGCTTTTTGATTGTTTAATCTAGTGATTGTGCTTTGATGATAAGTGTGGGGATTTTTGATGACATCAAAATCCCCCATTCTTGTTTTAGAAAGCTAGATTAGTTGTAATTGAAGTTGGACTAAAAGTTCAAGTGTGGGGATGTTCCACATCCCCTTTGATCTTGGTGTTTCATGTATACATTTGCTAGTTGAACTTATTAGTCGTGGAAGTTTTGTCTCGTTAAAGTTTTTGATGTGAATACACCTTGTCTTGTGTTTATGGATTGAAATTTTCTAAGACAATGGTACTTGGATTTTGTAGAGACAAAGAACCCGCTCGTCAACTTCCACCGCAACCAACTTCCGTACACCGGACGGGAGCCACGTTTTCACCTATTTCATGAACGACCCAACTTTGAACGCTCCAAAACGGGAGGAATACCGGGATACCATTAACCGGCTTCTCACCCGTCAGGTTTTGATACCGAGGAGAGTCGACTGGGACCTTCTTCGATCAATGAGTGTCGAAAGCAACATCAAGGCGATACTCAAGAAGCATGCTTACGACGAGGATAGCACCGAGTATTATATTTGCCATGCTTGGGAGCGAGTCTTCGACATTTCCGAGACCCTCTATCGCGAGCTTATTGTTGAGTTCGTGGCCACGTTCCGTTTCGACGCAATCAAGGCCCTCGAGGAGTTCCATCAATCATGCATGACATTCCGACTTGGTGGAGTGTGGAGATCGCTATCTTTGGTCGACTTTGCTGTTGCTTTGGGGATATATACCCAAGAGGAGGTTGAGGCTCCTGGATTCGTGGAGTACATGTGGGCGACTTCAAAAAGGCCGGATGGTTTTGATCCTCGGTTGGCTTGGGCGATTCTAGGTGAGGGTGACTATGGTGGTAATCTCAAGGTGAAAGGTTTTCTTGCTTCTTCGGATCGACTTCTGCACCGTATGCTCATTCATGCGGTAAATGCTCGTGCTTCAAGTGAGGAGACAGTTTCGGTTTATGGTCTATGGCTTCTTGAGCAACTCACCACGGATGACAAATATTCGAATGCTCCATACCTCATTGCCGTTCAACTTGCCAAAAGAGGTGGTTATCGAGAGGGTAGCCGAATGGTTGGTGGCCAGTACGTCACGCTTCTCGCCAAACACTTCGGTATCCTTACCGAAGGTGCCATTGCCTCGATGACGAATCTTGGGGAGATGGGATTGATCGACATGGACCAAATCCGAGGCATGGGTATAGCAAGGGTTGAGCATATGATCGGAAGGGATTATAATGCATGGATCCATAATCCTCAAGCTTATGGGACGAGGACTCAACCAAGGGATCAAGAAAGAAGCACACATGAGACTGGTGGAACAAGTGGGACGAGTGCGGGGGAACAACCGGCGGAATGGACGGCATATTCGGGTTACCAAGACTTGAGTAACCGACTCTCGGAGATGTCATTATCTTATGGCCGCCATCATCAGCATATGGAGTACAACACCACGGAGGCTTTTCACCAAGCCAACTGGCAAAGTGGAGTTATGAACCAGATGGCCTCCCATTTCGGTATTCAACCAAATACCGCGTATGCTCCATCACCTTTTTGGCCATACTCTGAGGATGCTCCGCCGGTTACCCGACATTTGAGGATTGGCAAAACCAACCTCGTGACCCTTATTGATCTCTCTCTTTTAATCTCTGATTCAATATGGTTGTTTAAGACAATTTTATTTTGCTTTGTTTGTGGTTTGGTTTGTTTGGACAACTTTTTATTTTTGTTGGTTTGTTTAGGATTTTAAGTACTCTTTAATTGCTTTAGTTTGGTTTATTTTATTAGTTCGTTTTTACTTTTTCTTTTTCTTTTTGGTAGTAGATACAGCGACCTATGATCTATGATCGAGCACGATCCTTGGAACACGGTAGTAGATACAGCGACCTATGATCTATGATCGAGCACGATCCTTGGAACACTCTCTCAGATCAGAACAGATTTCGTCACATAACCCGGGAAGTTTCTCTTTTTCCCAATTACTCCTTAATTGTTTTGATTGTTGCATTGAGGACACTGCAAATTTTAAGTGTGGGGAGGAGGTTATGTAGACTTATCTGTTTAAATGGGTTTACTTTTTGCTTTTGGTGTGTCGTTTTTCAAATTTTTGAAAGCTTTGAGATTTGACCCCAATTTTTTCGAAATCTGAGATTGTTTTTGAGACTGAGTTGCTTGCATAGGAGAACACTGAATAGGATTAGTTGAGTAAAAGGATGCCTTGGAATACTGATTACCATGAGTGTCTCACCCAATTCCTTTGAGAGATTGAGCCTTAATTGTTATTTATTTCGTGAGAAATACCGACTTTGATCCAAGGTAGAACTTGTCATTAGAATGCTTGTCGAGACCACATAAGAGAAGTATTTATCACCATTGCACTGATAGAGGCCTTCGTTTCTAACCCTTTTAGCCTTCGTTAGATAACCTCGTCATAAGGTTATTTGATTTGCCTAGCCTTTGATCAAAAAGTACTCATCATTAGTACTTCATCCCTTGTAACCATTTTGAGCCTTAGCATTTTCATTTCTTTACCCACTATACACTTTATCCTTTAGCCTAATTTTTATCTATCTTTTGGCCGTAGCTCAAAGTTGAGAACTTTTCATGTTTTTGGTCCGTTTTATGAATCTGACAAATAGAGAAAGGGATTATGAAAAATAAAGAGAGCAAAAGAGTAAAAAGCAACATAGTTGCTACTCAAGAAAAAAAATAGAGAGCTTGAAAGAAAAAGAAAGAAAAATAGAAAACGACTCATTCAAAAAGAAAAAAAAATCAAAAGAGTCGATGTGCTTAAAAAAAGAAAATAAATATCGAAGCCACAAATAAGCAATATGCTTAGGCCGATATAGAAGTGATAGTGATAGAAATCCCGAGCTCTAAAAACCTCAAAAGTCAGATGATTAATTTGGGTCTT
Organism: Centaurea solstitialis; assembly: GCA_030169165.1. Classification (NCBI taxonomy): domain Eukaryota; kingdom Viridiplantae; phylum Streptophyta; class Magnoliopsida; order Asterales; family Asteraceae; genus Centaurea; species Centaurea solstitialis. Next base: position 131,197 of record JARYMX010000048.1, on the reverse strand, counting down.
GGACTGATTGGTTTTCAGGTTTTTGCTGCAACCCTTAGTCACTTATATATCCTTTATCCTACCCTTAACCCTTAGTGATAAGTGTTAATTTATTACCACTTATTATAATACTTTTTATCTTTTTAACCTCTTATTTAGCCCATTTTTAGTTAATTAACGTCTTTAATTATATAATTATAAGTTTTTTATAATTGCGTCTAGTTTAGAATAAAACTTTAGTTTCTAGCTTAATTATAGTCAATATTATTATGTTTTACTTACGTTTCTTTTTATATAAATAAATTGTAGGAGATCGTCGAGATGCCGAATTTATAAAGACGAATTTAATGGACTGGATCTCGGAATTTTTGAAGCAATTTTGATGGCAAGCTTGGACCAAATATTGAAAGATTGTTGGGCTAATTTCTACAAACTCAATGGACCAAGTTTTGAAGCCTTTTTACACAAGTTCATGGGTAATGTTATGGATATCATTTGGAGCATCCATGGGTTAACTAGTTACCCATGAACAACCCATGGACTATCCAACTTAGCCACCAAGCAACACCTTGCTATAAATAGATGAAGCTAGCTACTTGTAAATTACACAATTCTTCCCATCTTTGGGAAGAAACCAACACACTTTCTTTTCATCTCTTGTTTGGTTGAGTTTCATACTTGATCAAGACTTCTAGCTACTCTCTTTTAGTTCTTTAGTGTAAGTTAGACTCTCGGATTTCCTCTCGGTGAGGCCGAAGTTGGGTCGTGTAAGCAAAGGGTACTTGGTTTTCATTCGGCTTTTGGGTACTTTTGGTAACATTGGTTGAATGCCCGAAAGCACTATCAAGTATCAACGTTAATACTGTTGGGTTTTTGTGGGTATCCTCGGATCAAACTGACTCGAGGATTAACACGAACCTTACTGGTTTGTCAGATCTCATAGGTTTAAAACAAACTGTTAAAACCCACGCGATCAGAAACTCGCTGTTTCCAATCTAATCATGCGGAAGCGATAAAAGCTAAAAACCCTTAAAGGCAATCGATCTTTTAATCGTTCTAGATTAATCCTAATAGATTGGATTAAGTCAATTTACCTGGATTGCTTGACGATAGTCCACCGGTGATCGACCAACGAACGTCCTTCTAGTTGAACTGTATGAAACCCGACCAACAAAACTGAAATCCGACGAGAGGGGAGGGGAGGTCGGCGCCGATGGAGAGAGAGGGAGAGGGAGGAAACTAAAAAACTGATTTTTGCTTAAAGCTTAGATTTTTCCTTAACCCATAAGCCTTATTTATATGGAGGAAAAAAAAAATACAGTTTGTATAAGATTCAGTTTCCTTTTTATAATTATCTCTAATCCTTTTCCTTTTAAATAGCTGGAAAAGAATTTGCATACGATAATTATAATTTATATATTTATATAAAATCTTATTAATTAACTATTATATATTTATTTATCTAATAAATATATAATATCCTAATTAATTAATAACCCTCCAACTTTGGTAATTCTGACTGTAATTACCCAATTGATTTATAATGCACTATTATAAATCCTAACTCTCCATTTCTGAGTTTCATCTAACTTGTTCGACTTATAGGTCCTCACAGGTGTGACCCTCAAGTGTCTTGTAACATTGGATGTGTAATCACTTGGTTTGTCAACTCTGCACATAATTCCTAACAGACTCCCACTTGTGCAAGTTGGCAATACCACCTTTGATTTACACTGACCTAAGGAGGCCCCTAGACAGGCACTTAGGCTGACCAGGTTACAAGAACTCTTATACCCAGACTGGTGATATAAACATTCCGTGAGGAACTTGGTATCTATGAAACTACTGTTCATTGATTGGGTATATCTTGGCTTTTCCCTTTGCATCGCGATATTTCATCTTTGAGTATGAGCTTGGAAAGTGTCAACTCTAAATACTCAAGATTCTGTTCTCTCGATTATCTGACTTTCACTGATAGGTAAACGACAAAGAACTAATCAGTTCGTTTGGGCATGGCCATGCACTTCACAGTATACTTAGTCAGTCAAGATGGGCCCAGAAATATCTCTCTCCTGAGAAGAGGTGCAAATCCCATCTTGCATATCTGCCTTTAACACCACGGCTTCCGCTGAATCTAGTTACACCCTTTATAGCCACCCTGTTACGGCGTAGCGGTTGAATGCACTAAGAATTCAGTAGTCCTCATGATATCAAATCAGATACCTCAGGTGATTGGGACAACCACTGTGAGATTTACTTATGACTGTTTCCAAGAAGTAACCTCAACCGCGGATCACGTCCGATATTTGCTACTCTATCAAATATCTGTGCAACTTCTAGTCTACAACACTTGTAGCAGTTACTCAGCAACTGACCATAACTACCTAAAAGTTCACAATGACTTTATCACCTTATCATGTTCCCACAATGATAAGTCGTCACGGACAAGTTTTGAATGAAAACTGGAACCTGATTTCATTCCTGGATATATTAAAACATGCAAAAAATGTGAAAGTGATAAAGAAATCAATCTTGTATAGTCCATATTACACGCTGTAATAATAACAAGATTGAATGTCTTTTCTTTAATAACTTTCATAATATCTATTTAACGTTTGTTAAATATTGGTCTAAAATGAAGTATCACCTATCTTCAGTTTAAACCCTTTGATTAAAGTTTACCATTTTAATCAAAGTGATAACCAAAAATACAAGTCTGTTTATACGATCTACTTGTATCTGCTAATTATTGTTCTGCAAACACCTTATAAAAACAATAACTAGACTTTTATCATATTCCATGAACTCGGAGACCTGGACTAATTTCCAGTTCCTGAATATGTAAGACTGCAACTTTCCTTAGTTGCTGTGTAGATGAATGATTTCTACCTGAAATCCGATTCCATTTGCAATCCTGGCAAATCTACTGGAATCCTATATTTTAATCCAACACTTTAATTATTGATTTCTAAGGTCAGTCACGACCTTTGTTTCATGGGTCCTGAAACTCTTATCCTTTTTGACTAAAAGGGTAAATTATATCTTATGAATTCTTATCCTACCTGGATTATGAATTCCGAGATATATCAATAATTGCATCTTTTATTCTTTATCTGAGACTAGATAGAGAATAAATTGGGCTCCCACTTGCTTATATAAAAACTAACTATTACTCAGAATTTTACTATTGACTTAGTCAGAACTTTGATTAGTCAATTCTAATTTTAAGTAATGAGCTTTGAGAATTTCCTTTTATGAAACTTAACTGGATTTGGTCAAATCCTAACTCCCGATCTTGGAATCTTTCTAGTTTCATAAATACTGTTATTAACGCTATCTGAGTTAATATCCTAAATTCTCTTTTTAGAACATTTGAATAATAAAACTTGATCAAATTTGATTAGTTAATTCTGAGAATTTCTTTTATAAAACTTAACTGGATTTGTTAAAATCCTAATTCCAGAACTTGGAATCTTTCTAGTTTTATAAATACTGTTATTAACACTATCTGAGTTAATATCTTAAATTCTCCTTTTAAAATTTGATCATAAAACAATTATTCATAAATGTTTTATTCTCAAAACACATTCCTATAGAATCTCGTGTGTTTTGATAGTTTTTATACAAATACTTCAATCTAATAGATTTTATTGAAGTAGGCAACATCTAGGATCATACAAACACTAAGCACAATCAGATATTTCAATGTCAAGATAATAATTTTTGAAAAATAAAACTATAGAATTATAAATTCAAAAATCACAATCATCCAAAACTGTTTAAAACTAGAAAAATAAAATAACTGTCTTAAATCCATAAATATCTTGACTTAAATTGAAATAAACTTGTGCTTCAGATCCTCAGCAACCTCTGGGCATTTCACTTCATTTCTGACCTCCTGCAATAATCATTTGCTCTAGGTGTCAGTATACTTGTAAGCTAACAAGTAAGAAGTGACAAAATAATGCAATCATAAATTTTCTGAGGTTTACATACCTGCTTCATGACGCTTAGGGCAGTTTTGCCTCCAATGACCGATCTCATTGCATATGAAGCAGCGATTCTCGGTCCTAGCTTTGTTTGGCTTAACTTTCTTGCCCTTGCCCTTGCCTTTGCCTTTCTTGGGTGCACTCTGGATGGCCTGGACTGGTCCTTTTCCTTTACTGGTGCTAGCTTGCCCATTCTTCTTTTTCACCCCTCCGTCTTTCACCATCAAGACATCCTTGGTCTTGTTCTTGTTCCCCATATTCAGTTCAGCTGTCTTAAGCATGGAGTGCAACTCTGCTATTGTTTTCTCCATGTTATTCATATTATAATTGACTACGAAGGGCCTGTAGTCTTCTGACAGTGAATTGAGTATGGTGTCTGTTGCTAGTTGCAACGGAACAGGATGACCAAGCCTCTCCAGATGATCTAAGTGCCGTTTCATTTTCATGACATGGCCACTTACGGATGTCCCTTTTACCATCTTGCACTCATTAAATGCTTTAGTGGCATCGTAGCGTTCTGTACGAGCCTGGGTCTGGAACATGTCCCTCAGCTGGCGGATCATGTCATAAGCATTTGTATTTTTGAGCCCTGCTTGCAGATCTGGGCTCATAGTTGCTAGCATCAGACAGGCAACATCAAGGAGATCATCCGAGTGCTTCTTGTGGGCATTTCTGGCAGCAGCCGGAGCGTTTGCCGGAGGTGCCTCCCCAAGTGGCTCTTCAAGCACATACCAGTTTCTCTCATGTCTGAGCACAATCATCAGATTGCGCTCCCAGTCGAGAAAGTTAGAGCCAGTCAGTTTATCCTTCTCTAGGATAGAGCGGAGGGAAAGATTGTTAGTGCTGGTAATAGTGCTTGCCATCTACACAAAATAAAACTTTTGGTCTTAGCAACTGTAAATAGATTAATTTCCAATAAAATATCAATAAACCCTTAAATGATCAATTTATTGGACTAGGATCCTTATTTCATACGTCCTGATGTGCGTAATGTTCTTGCTCCACCAGACCCGTATTTATTTCGGTAGGTAAGGACTTTTACCAATCATGTCTAACTGACATGACTCCTAGATCTTTTCGGGACTTTGGCAACTACCTGTGCATGTTTTAGTCCCTCTTAGTGCTTTTTGGCCCGGTACCACCCGGTGAACATTATAGTACCAAAACAGATCTCACCATCTTGGGACCTGATCACTATACTCTGGCTGGTACCACCCGGAGATAATTCGCAGAGTTATGTAACCCCTCCAGCTTCAGTTTGAACACAAACGTTGAATGTGTGATCACTTACAACGCCTATGTACTTTACGCCGAAGGTGCCCCTAGATGGGTTGCACTACTGATCTATGATTTTCGGGGTTTTGAAAAACTTTACTTCCAGGCTTTTGAAAAAACTGATTGTCATAAAGGCTACTTATGTTTTGAACTAACTGTTTCAAACATACACGTAATTTTAAAACCAACTGTTCTAAAATTACTTGCTAATTAAAACTAACTGTTTTAATAGCACATCTAGTTGACTAACTGTTTTTGTCAACTCTGCCTTTTATATAAAACAATCATCTATAGGTTTTAAAGCAAAAACCATCGTTTTGAAAAGTTTAACGAAACTAAAACCTATATTCCTTTTGTGATATAAACTAGTTTTAAAGTAACAACTCTATTTAAAACTATTAACATGCAAGATATCACAAATAATTAATCAACCATGCAATTAAACAATAATTAATCACATAGTACCTAATTACAGTTTTTGCCAACGTATCCTAGGGACCAATAATGACCTATCTTACTAAAAGCCTCAAAACTCGCGTAGCTCCCACTGGCCTCGCCATGTTTGTTAGAACTCCGGTAGGATGAAGAATTTTAGTAGCTCCCACTGGCCTCGTCATCCCGAAAGAAGAAAGAAAAATTTTCTATCCTAAGGTCATTATTACATAAGGGGTTGCAAATGGCACGCAGGCCTCCCCGTAAATACGTCAAGGGTCTAGGTTGGCAAAACACTATAATAGATATAGATACAAACTCAAACTGAGATGCATATATAGAACTCAAGCAATCACGCAATTAAATATGCAATATAATAAAAGCAATATTATAATTACGAGGAATAAACCTGGATCCGTTAAAATTATCTTGTTTCAATCATCGCAGAACTTGGTTTTATAATTGATTCGAAAAACAAACTGTTTTATGAATCAAAATATTTTAGGTTGGAAAATAAATCCATAACCATTTTATCTAGAAATAATCCTTTTTACCCAAAAATTAAATCAAACAGGTTTTATTGATTCAATTTATAAAACTGGCCTATTCGACAAACTGGCGAAAAATTTAATTTTATAAGAGATTCATCAAACCCGAAAGACAACTCAATTGGTTTGAATAAATTTAATTGAATAAAAATTAAACAGAAAAATAATTTTTATTGGATAAGAAAACCTAAAAACAAAAGATCTCTTTTGGGCCATAACTTGGTCCAATGAACTGGGCTTTTGGGCCTGATAAACAAACTGGGTCCAGACAAAAACGAAAAACCCTAGACAGATGATTCGGTCATTCTATTCGCGACGAGGAAACTCAAAACTGTAGCGACCGACACCCCATTGCGGCGGTTGTCGATCACCGTCTTGCGATCAAAGTTTAACTGCCACTATTGCGATTCGTGAACTGCTGGTCATGGCGTGACGCGGTCAGGTGGTTCGGTTGGCTTCGGCCACCATTCCACCACCAATCACCATCGATGCCACCACCACCACACACGGTGGTGTGGTGGCTGTCTTTCGATTGGACCGGCGCCGCCACCACCGAATACGGCGGTTTAGGCCACCGCCGAGTGCGGTTTAGGCCGTGCGTGGCCCTTGGTCACCGTGTAACCACCATCATTCGTCCATCACCACCACCTCGCTGGTGGTGCAGCCACGGTGGTTTGAACTTCCGCGCGTGGCGTTTGGCCACCGCGTATCATCCCCATCATACCATCGCGGCCAATTTATGGCTTGCGGTGGTCGATCGATTTCGAGAGCCAATCGCCGCCGCCGCCTGGCATGGCCGTAAGGCAGCCGGCGGCTTGGCAGGCGTTTTGTGGTGTTCCGACGATGTCAACGGCCTTAAGCCGCTGCCACCACCATACCAACAACGCTACCACCGCCACCAAATCGTGGTGCGGTGGTCGATTATCACGACGCCGCTGCCATCGGTTTTGATCATCACCATCTGTGGTCGTTTACCGCCGTGGCTATCACCACCGTTGCTGGTGGTGTGATTTAACAGCGTGTGCCGCCACCACCAATCGGGTGGTGCGGCTTGGTGGCTGATAACGATAGCCAACGTCGCCACCACCAAACTGGTGGTCCGGCTCGGTGCTCATGTGGCGAGATATTACAGCCGGCGATCGGCCTGGCGGTCCGGCCAGCTAACTGCCGCCATTCCACCGCCGATCGTCGGTTGGGTGTTCTTGGTGCGTTTGAAGTGATAAAATTAAAACTTTAAAACCAAAGCGAGAAAAACGACCAATTTTAACGGATCACGCATAAATTGACATAAACAGGTAAAAACTAAAACTAAAACGATTTATTAACAATGGCTCTGATACCACTGTTGGGTTTTTGTGGGTATCCTCGGATCAAACTGACTCGAGGATTAACACGAACCTTACTGGTTTGTCAGATCTCATAGGTTTAAAACAAACTGTTAAAACCCACGCGATCAGAAACTCGCTGTTTCCAATCTAATCATGCAGAAGCGATAAAAGCTAAAAACCCTTAAAGCCAATCGATCTTTTAATCGTTCTAGATTAATCCTAATAGATTGGATTAAGTCAATTTACCTGGATTGCTTGACGATAGTCCACCGGTGATCGACCAACGAACGTCCTTCTAGTTGAACTGTATGAAACCCGACCAACAAAACTGAAATCCGACGGGAGGGGAGGGGAGGTCGGCGCCGATGGAGAGAGAGGGAGAGGGAGGAAACTAAAAAACTGATTTGTGCTTAAAGCTTAGATTTTTCCTTAACCCATAAGCCTTATTGCTCATAGTTTTTGGTTATTATCTTGTCTCTTATAACAATTGTGATATTTATATATATATATATATATATTCATACGCATATATATACATAGCTCGATAACTTTCTAATGTGATTTAATCTTCTCTTATATAATTGTGTTTAATTACGCGCTCATAGTGTTAACTGGTCACTTTTCCAGTATACCTTTATATCAACTGTTTTTATTTTCACTGGTCAAATTCCAGTAACTGCACTTTATCAACTGTTTTAATTTTCACTGGTCAATTCCAGTAACTACACCTTATCAACTGTTTTAATTATTGCATGTTATAATTATTTATGTCGTACTAACGTTCTCTTGTCCAATTAATTATTAGTTTAAAAATAGTCGTAAAACACACCCAAGCATGATAGGCTAATTTCATAGCTTGGGGTGTAAGGTTCAAGTTCGATTTTAATATGGTAAAACGGAAAAAGAAGTCTTTTATATAAAACCAATTTTTGCCACTTCAAGTTTAAATGCCTCATTAAAGATTGTCCTTGGATTCTTACCGGTTAACAAGATGTACGAAAATGCGGTATCTTTTCAGAAGTTACTAAAATGTTATTTTGGGGATATATGAGTGGGTGACAACACTCGTTGCTATTATCTCACGTCTTTAGCATTTCATTAAAGAGTATGTCTAAAAGTTAACTAGTAATAATCCAAGGACATGAAAATGTGTTAGTCTCTTAAGGGACTACAATTGGCACTATTCCTGAAGTTGGTATCAGATCTAGTATCCCATTAAAGATTATAACTAATTATTTAACGATGAGTCAGATGCATGAAAATGTGTTAATCTTTCAGAGGTTACGTAAGTGTTAATTTTTAATATATTTTAACATTTCATTAAAGATTGCATCTAGACTCATCGATAAATAATTGGGCTATATGAAAATGTGATAACTTTTCAGAAGTTACTCGGATATCATTTCTGCATAATTGAGATTATTAAATTGCTTCCTATCCAATTTATCTATTTTTATTCCAACTAAAAGACTTTACACCCCTTGCTCCTTTTTATAATTGTTCTCTTAACGTAGCTCATAATCAACCAACCAACCAAATACTTTTTCATCCAAACCCCATTTGAAGTTAACTTTCACAAAGACTGAATCTCGAGAGATTGTTTTCACCGCTTCCCTGTGGGATCGATATCTGGTACTTGTACCATTTTTATTACTTGTTTAGAAAAACGACAGTAATTGGAGGTTTATACTTGGACCGAAGATTACTTGTTTTATTTCTTTTGCACACCTGTTTTTGGCACCGTCAGTCCAATTAATAATTAAAATCATAAAAGAACAGGGGGTTGTGCAAACCTGACGAACACTTAGCCTAATGTTACAACCCTAAAGTCCTCTTGACGGTTGACAACTTCTCAGTGGTGGAGATTAGATTTGGTGACAAGCTTATGCATGCGGGAATTACTCGAGTATTGGTGTGATCACTTACATACACACTTTTTCCCCCGAGAGATACACTTTACATGATTATTCATACTATGTGAGGGTAAAAGGTTAATCTTGGTATCCAGTTGCTTAATGAGTCTTGTTTGTGTGTTCGATTGTGTGAGTATTCTTTGTTCTCTTGGATGATCTTGGGTGGAGATAATTTTGGAGTTATCTTTCTTATCTTTCAGTCTTTTGATTGAGGACAATCAAAGCTTAAGTGTGGGGATTTTGATAACACCAAAATTATACATGTTTTGGTTGAGCTTTATTGTATGACTTTACCCCATTTCTCACCCGTTTATGATCATTTCACTCACCAAATGAGCTTATTATTGCTTATGTAGGATTTGGAGGCCGTGGAACGGAAAAGTACGAAAAAAGGCGAAAAAACGTGAAAATGCACAAGTTCAATCCAGTGGCTTCTTAGCGATCGAGAAATCCAAGATCTGGCGCCGCCAAGTTCGACAAAGAGAAAATTTTGTGTATTGAAAATATGTCGACATTGATATCCATTTGTAGAAAATTGAAAAATAAAATTTCGGTATTATTTTTAATTTTCAATTTTTTTTATTAAAGTTACATTTTTAATTAAATAAGTTTATTTTAATAAAATTTAATCAACCAATAAAATATTAACACCTAATTATATTTTATCTACAAAATCAGAATTTATTAATAAAATATTAGACAAATATGGTTTGTTGGAGCAAACTGTTTGCACAAACTATTTACATTTCATTTGTTTTTCCGTTTTGTTTTGAATTATTTTTTTTATATGTAAAAAGTTTGGTTTGATTTGTTGATGGAGATAGTATAAAACCGGTTATTGTTCCTCTTAAGCTTTGTTTCTTATTTTTTCTCAAGACTTGTTTCTTATTTTTTTTGGTTTGTTTTTTTTTCTCCTCAACTTTTTTTTGTTTTGTTTGTTTGCTTAATTTTTCTTGTTTGATTTATGGTTTGTTTGTTGTCTAACAATTATTTGCTTAGCAATCACGACCTCCGATCACAATTGAAAATGCCTATATATACGGTCAGGTTCACATGACACCAAGTTGTTTCCATGAGACCAATGAGACCAACTTTTTTGCAAGAAACTTTACAACAAAACACTCTGAAGGTAAAAAAATTAAATCGAAAATTCGTAGTAAAAACATTGTAAATATTATGTTCACGGTGTTTTTTGATGTGCAGGTTCAATAACTTTCGTTGTCAATGTTCCGTATTTTTTACCTTGCTTTGGATTTTTTTTACCTCGATAGTGTTTTTTAGTATGAATATTCTAATTTTATTTTCCTTCACGGTGTTTTGTTGTGAAGTTTCATGTGTAAAGTGTTGGTCTCACACGGATAGGAAAGAAAACAAGTTAAACCTTTAGGATAGCTCCAGTAGTCAAGTTTTTGGTTTGTTGTACTTTGGTTACGAGTTCGAGTAGTCTTAATCAAGGTCATTGATGGTTTTCTGACGGACTTATGAGTTAATCAAGATGTGTCTAAGTTGGGATGAACACTCATATTTACTTTAAACAGGCAACCCAAACAATTATAAGAATGATCTATTTTGTTTTGAGAAACAACCCGACCCTCTAGTTTCATATGGCCTTTATTTTGTATGAAGATATTCATAACTTCTGCCTCTTTGATGACAATTGACAGTGGTAAATATAGTCTTTTGTTTTTCCAAATTTTATAAATTAAAAGGTTGATATTATGAAATTTAGACAATTTTTGTCATAGGTTATAGTCAAAGGGTGGCAAATACAACCATACATCTTTTCTGATTCAGAGTTCTAAGTTCTAACTACAAAGTACAAACAAACAAATTTTAATAAATTTAAATGTGTTTGGGAAATTTAAACTAATATAAAATTTTGGATAATATATTTGGGCCCAAGTAGTAAAGATGTACATTCAGGGACCATTTTAACAAATCCATTGACCCATCTTACATTCCTTAACTGTTCAGACCACATTTGGTAAAATTTAGGAATTAGCCATAGTACAAGATTTTATAATGTTATATTTATAGATTCTATTTTTGAAGGAGATATGAAGGGCTTATCTGCGTTTTCAAACTGTGATAAACATATTTCCCGAACACTTAAAGCTGCTTATCCGTGTTTCAACCCCGTGATTATAAGGAGAAAAAAATAAGTAATCTTAAATACCCCCCCAAAGATATGGTTTATTTTGTTTTATGTGGTGATTAGAGATGTAGCCATAAAAAATTTCACACAATTACAAAAAATAATTAGCAAAATATGATTCAGAACAAAAATGAATTATAAGAATGATAAACAAATAGTTTTCACAACTTAAACTTATACAGACGAGCATTGAATGACAAAAAGGTATACATGTTTAATGATGCAGGAAATCCAGATAATGATAATGCAACAAACCTAAATAAATCTTAATTTTACTTGTTCATATTTAAGGATTATTGTTAGCTTATTTTATTAATTATCTATTACTTTTATATTTAATTTAGGTTTCTAGTTTCATAGTTATCTTTTTGTTATGTTAGATTATAAATAGGATTATTATCTTTCATTGTAAATCACTTTTAGTTTTGATCAATTCATTGGACTTTTGGTCAAAAATCCACTTTTGGATATATCTTTGTTCTTCATGTGTTGTCAGTTGTACTTAGCCATTCCAATTTGATCATTTCCGCATCATTTAAGACTTTTAAGACCAGGGACTCCCATCAGTGAGGGTCTTTGATGTTTTCATACAATATATGTAGTCATGTATAGTAAAAGATACATTCAAAAACATAAGAGCATAAAATACGGAAATGATCAATTAGAGAGAGAAAAGTTCAAATATGAACACCAATTAACCATAATATTTGTGTTATTAGATCCCTTATTAAATTGACATACATAGAATTTATTATTAAAATCGTTGTCTTCATTGATTAAAATACTTTCATTTAATGTTATACGTAACTCACATTTGTAATCAATAGCATTAGCTATTTACTTCTCTATAAATTTGACATTTGTTTGTTTTCTCAAATACTTCACTATAAATACTTCTCTATAAATTTGACATTTGTAATCAATAGCATTAGCTATTTACTTCTCATTAGCTATTTACATCACTAATTAACCATGAAGAACATCTCCATTTTTGCCATGTTTGTGCTCGTGAGCTTCTATGCTTTTGGTAACTTTCCATCTTATTAAAAAACCTAACATTTATCAACTTTTTTCCACTGTTCATAACAGTGAAAAAAAATATAATAAACAATATCAACACATAAATATGTTTAAAAAATATTTCCGTAAGCTCTATCCACATATATGCATCTTTTTCATATTTGATTATTATAAAATTTATATTTTTTACCCTTATGATTATGTATTTATTTTTTTATTCTTTATAGTTTTCAATATTTTATTTTACATTTTCATTATATTAACACATTTAATCATATTTTAAGTAAAACACGTTAAAAATACGTTTTATTTTTAACAAGTTATATCATTATAATCGTCTATTCAACACCTTTTAAATGAGTCTAATATCAAATATTTTTGGATTTAGTTATGATTTTTTTATATAATATATACTACGTAAAAGTATTTTAAATATTTACAATGCATGCCATTACATAGTCTTTTAGAAAATGTTTAAAAATTTAATTGTTAAAAGAACGTGTCTTAATTCTGAAGACTTGATCGTTATTTATTTCAAAGACTTAATCGTTATTTTATTTCAAAGACTTAATCCTAATTTTAATCGCTATAGTTAACTAGAGATATTGACCACACCAAAAATTACATTAACCTGATTTCAATTTTATATTTTCTTATGATATTTTCTTTTCTAGGTTAATTGTCGTTTGAGCCATAGTTGTCCTATCAATTCATGTTACATTTCAACTGTTTTTTATTGATTTATATTGTTATATTTTTATAACGTCCCATCTCCCTGCAACGCGGGATCAGAAAACCTCGTTTACACAGTAATTCATTCTTTTTATTATTTTCATTATGTTTTAACAATTTATGAAATAATTTAAATTCTTAACATTTTGGAAGAATATTGTAATTTGCATTCATTCTAAAATGAGTTTTCTAAATGAGTTTTAGCGAACAAAAGAAAATATAAGCTTTTTAATTTGGATAACATTTATATAAAAAGTCAAAATCTAGAATGAAATTAATAACAATAAAAAAATATCGTTGTGTTTGTATTCTTATAGGATTTGAGATGTCGAAGGCGCAAATTCCGATATGCAGCAGGAGGTTCAGACTTATAACAGGATTTTGCAGCGATTCAACGTGTTATAACACATGCAAATCTACAATTGGAATAGGCTCTACTGGAAAGTGTGATGGTTTCTGGACTTGCGTATGTAAATACCCTTGTGATGATTATGTAGTTCCAGAATTAAGTCCTATTTCAATATAGAATTGAAGAATGTAGAGATGAATTGAAGAAATCAAACTTTTTAGATGTTCATGAATGATTTACACACACTAGATACACCAAGAACACACATAGTATGTAACTGACTCTCTCAATTCATCTTCTCTCCAATTAAGCGTACTCCAAGCAAATAACATCACTTTGGGCTTTTATACCCATCACTATTATAAGCAACACATTACACCCTCTAACTATACAACAATTACCCAAACTACCCTATACAAAGTAAAATACAATTTGACCACATTTAACACTAATACAAAATTTGACCTTTTTTAGTTTGCTTTTGACTTCAACTTTAGCACCATCTTGTGATCTCGGATACAATCTGATTTTGCATCTAACAGATTAAAATTCTTCATATACATAATTTAATGCAAAAAATTTTAGAGATAAAACCAAATTTCGTTTATTCTTAACTAGTTTTCTCCATCCATATTTTACATGTCTTTCGGAATACAGGTATTCAAACTCTGGTGTAAGAAATAGGAAGAGGAAATATGTATGCTTACGATTTCATTATTTTCAATAAGATCTATAAGATATCCTTTTCATCAATATGTTACTACCTACTTAATTTTCTTGTATGGATAAGTTTTTGTTTTTTCCTTTCAAAACTATACATGAATTTCTTTTAACAAAACTAATGTACTTAAAACACCGCGTGAATTTAGATAAGTTAACAAAGTCAAATAAACATATGAATGATAACAACTGCCAAAGTAAAATAAAAAAACAAATTCATCATTTTAAAAATTATATCAAAGTAATTAATCGTGTAGTCATTTTGGTTATTCCTTCGTGATTTAATAAAAACCAATTTGTGTCGATGAGTATTGGTACAATCATTCTCTTCATGTCACAATAATTTCTTTTAAGCAGTATATGCGCATACAAGTTAAATCATTCATTAAAAATAGACAATTATATCCAAAAAAATTCGGTTGTTTTCCATAGAGGCACTATATTTATTAAGTTGTTTGTATGAATTTTAGTTCAATTGTTGTTTGGTTGTTATCCGAATAAACAATATGAAACACATGAATTCGGTTTTAATGGTTAGCATATTTTAAACATTTCATTCTAGTCCATTTACATCTTGATAATGCAAATTAAACATAATAATTTGAGCTATTAACTCCCTCATAAGTTCTATAAAAAAACATTTTTGTCAATATGTTATTATCTACTTAATTTATTGTTACAGAAAAATTTTCTTTCAAAACAATACCAAAGAAACTAATTTCACAATCTAATGTATTCTAATACTTAGGGTGAATTTGAATAAGTTGACAAAATGAGATAAAAGTATTGGTTCGTGTGTGATATTTAAAAGTGATATAGTCGTTCATTATTTGTATCAACATTAGTCAGGGAGTAATAATTTTTGTATGAATGATAACTAATACCACGATTTAAAAACAAACAGACTCTTCATTTTTCCATGTGTATCAAATTTATTACTCGTGCAGAAATTTTCGTTATCCCGTCATTTAATAAAACAAATATCAACGGATGATTATTGTTACGACCATCCTTGTCATGTTGCTATAGTTTATTATGAGCACTATATGCACATAAAAGTAAAAACATCCATTAACAAGATGCAGTCATACAAAAACCTCTTTATTGATTTTTCGCACATATCCTATGTTGATTAAGCTATTTGTATGAAGTTTAGTCACACTGTTGTTTGTTTGTTATGTCAAATAAATAATTTGAAAAACAAAAAGTACAACTTTAGTTAAACTGTTGTTTGTTTGTTATGTTAAATAAATAATTTGAAAAACATAAATTACAATTTTACTATTATGTTTTGAATATTTGATACTAGTCCATTTACATTTTGATGACACCAATTAACCATAATATTTGTGTTATTAGATCCCTCTATTGACTTACTAAATTGACATACATATAATTTATTATTAAAATTGTTGTCTTCATTAATTAAAATACTTTCATTTAATGTTATACGTAACTCACAATTGTAATCAATAGCATTAGCTATTTATTTCTCCATAAATTTGACATTTGTTTGTTTTCTCAAATTACATCACTAATTAGCCATGAATAACATCTCAATTTGTGCCATTTTTGTGCTCGTGAGCTTCAATGCTTTTGGTAAATTTCCATCTTATTTACACATTAATTCATTCTTTTTATTGTTTTCATTATGTTTTAACAACTTATGAAATAATTTATATTCTTAACATTTTGGAAGAATATTGTAATTTGCATTCATCTAAAATGAATTTTCTAAATGAGTTTTAGCGAACAAAAGAAAATATAAGCTTTTTAATTTCGATAACATTTATTTACAAGTCAAAATCTAGAATGAAATTAATAACAATTAAAAAAAATATCGTTGTGTTTGTATTCTTATAGGATTTGAGATGTCGAAGGCGCAAATTCCGATATGCAGCAGGAGGTTCAGACTTATAACAGGATTTTGCAGCGATTCAACGTGTTATAACACATGCAAATCTACAATTGGAATAGGCTCTACTGGAAAGTGTGATGGTTTCTGGACTTGCGTATGTAAATACCCTTGTGATGATTATGTAGTTCCAGAATTAAGTCCTATTTCAATATAGAATTGAAGAATGTAGAGATGAACTAAAGAAATCAAACTTTATTAGATCTCCATGAATGATTTACACACACTAGATACACGAAGAACACAAATAGTATGTAACTGACTCTCTCTCAATTCATCTCCTCTCCAATTAAGCGTACTCCAAGCAAATAACATCACTTTGGGCTTTTATACCCATCACTATTACAAGCAACACATTACACCCTCTAACTATACAACAATTACCCAAACTACCCTATACAAAGTAAAATACAATTTGACCACATTTTAACACTAATACAAAATTTGACCTTTTTTAGTTTGCTTTTGACTTCAACTTTATCACCATCTTGTGATCTCGGATACAATATGATTTTGCATCTAACAGATTAAAATTCTTCATATACATAAATTAATGCAAAATTTTTTAGAGATAAAACCAAATTTCATTTATATATATATATATATATGTGTGTGTGTGTGTGGAGGTCAGTCGTGATCGGAGCTTTGACCGGAGTTCTTTGCGACCGGAGGAGTGACTAACCGGAATCCTGACCGGATCTGAACCCAACCTAAGCATGCCAAACCCGGACGTATCTAATCCCGAATCTCGCCTAACATCGAAGCTGAGTGTTGTTGAAATCCCAATCTGATGCTAATCCCAAACCCTCTCCTCTTCGGGGTTCTGCTTAATCCCGGAGCTCCCTTCACCCAACCTTGAAACTACAGTCACCGGATCCAAACCCGGAACACCCCTCTTAAAATCCCAAACCAAAGCTGATTTTCATTCCCAAGGTTGTGACTTTCGAATCTGAGACCCCAATCCCAAATCTTTATCAAACCCGGAACCGCAACTTGAATCCCGAAGGTTTAGTGATGCCTCATCCAATCCCGGATCCAACCTCATTTTTTGTGTTAGTGAATCCCGAAACTCAAATCCCGGATCTAAGCCTTAGCCGGAGTTTTTTTTTCCAATCGGAATCCACCCTTCACCGGATCTTTCAGACCGGACCGAACAATCTCGTCGTCGACCGGAACTTTAGACCGGACCGGCGTTTCATCTGAATCCATCTTGACCGACTTCTCATGTGACTTGAAACATACCGTTGGCCGGAATGCCCAAATCTGCCCTCTTCGTCGATCGAATCAGTTCTCAAACCACCACTTGGGTGTCTTTCTTTGCGTGACCGGAAGAGACGATAGCGAACGGACCGGACTAAACCCTTGACCGGCGACCGGACCAGATCCCTCAGCCGGCGACCGGACCGGATCCCTCAGCCGGCGACCGGATTGGTTGCCTAAGCCTATGTTTATTCACAAACCAAACCAAACTAATCTATATATAATAAAAGAGTAACTGGCTGACACGTGTCGCGTTCTGGTGAACCGAATTTCTATTTTTCCCGCCAAAACATGTACCCAGACACTTTTTTAGTCTAGATTCATTTTGCTTACTTGTCACTATTTGCCACATCATATGCATATTTGTCATGTGTCATATCTTGACACATGGCACTGATTAAAAATTTAAAATTATTAAACTTTATCCTATTAAATATTAACTTATTCAAAATTTAAAATTATTAAATTTTATCAATATTTAAAATCATTAAACTTTATCAAAATTTAAAATTATTAAACTTTATTCTATTAAATATTAAACTTCAACCTATCAATTCAACTATTTTAGATTCAAAATTTATTATATATTAAATTCCGCAAATTAATTCAAAATTTAAAATAAGCTTCCTAGGTAATTCATCATAATTGTAGGGAGAATTAAGAGATAATTATCTATTATCTTTATTTTAAAATTTTTATATTTATGCTATTAAAATGGTTTTTAAATATAGTAAACACAAAAATATACAAATTAGTAGATTAAAGTTAATATAAAAAAAGTAAAAATCAACGAATTAAGTGAAGTTTTTTATAATCTTATAATATATATATATATATATATAATTAAGCAAGTTTATTTAATAATATATAAATAAAATTATACTTTATAAATTTAGAAGTACGAAAAATAAGAATTTTGTAGGCACCTTGTTTGTGGAATTATTTATTTGAGGTTTTCGTTTTATTAAACTATCAAATTAATTCAAATTTTAAAAATATTAAACTATTCTATCTTTATTAATTCAAATATTAAACTATTTTATTTCTATCTCCCTCTACTATAAGAATTTCTAACAACGATTTGTGAAATCTGACATTCCCCTTATATTTTTAATTTGCCAATGGTGAATTGTTTCTCAAATGTTGGGCTGATTAGGTGTTCATTGTTTACTTTGTTTCTCAAACTTTGGGTTGATTATGTGTTCATTATTTACTCCATAAATGTTGATTATTTTTGTTCACTTTTCAGATTGGATTTTTTGAGGCTTTGGAATAAGTGATTAAGTTTGTTCATTTCTCTTGCAAAGATACGATTTGGGTGATTCTTTCAATTTGTTACTTTCTTTGTTTTTATTATGGAGCATAGTTTATTTTTCTGAATTGTTGATGCTAAGCTATCGTTTGTTTTTAACATGTTTGAAGTCTGAAGTCTTATTTCACCTATGATGAAGTCTGAATCTAAATTTGCAATATAAGTTTTCCGACAAAAAAATACCCCGTGTATGTTAAAACCTAGTATTTAAAAAAAATTAATTTCTCTCTCTTCCACCTATCCAATCTATAATTCCAATCAAATATAACATTTTTCATATTTTATTCACATTCTAAACCAATCTTAAAAATTCTATAGTTAATATCTTTATATATATATATATCTTTTAAATTTAAATATTATATAAATATCAAAAAGTTTAGAGTTAATTCAAAAGTTTTGCCAGTTTGGATCCATAGAGAAAAACTTGAAAAAAAAATCACGATTTTTGAAATTTTCAAGAAGTTGAAAGTATTGAAATCAAAAGAAAATTTTGTGTATTGAAAATATGTCGACATTGATATCCATTTGTAGAAAATTGAAAAATAAAATTTCGGTATTATTTTTAATTTTCAATTTTTTTTTATTAAAGTTACATTTTTAATTAAATAAGTTTATTTTAATAAAATTTAATCAACCAATAAAATATTAACACCTAATTATATTTTATCTACAAAATCAGAATTTATTAATAAAATATTAGACAAATATGGTTTGTTGGAGCAAACTGTTTGCACAAACTATTTACATTTCATTTGTTTTTCCTTTTTGTTTTAAATTATTTTTTTTTTATATGTAAAAAGTTTGGTTTGATTTGTTGATGGAGATAGTCTAAAACCGGTTATTGTTCCTCTTAAGCTTTGTTTCTTATTTTTTCTCAAGACTTGTTTCTTATTTTTTTTGGTTTGTTTTTTTTCTCCTCAATTTTGTTTTGTTTTGTTTGTTTGCTTAATTTTTCTTGTTTGATTTATGGTTTGTTTGTTGTCTAACAATTATTTGCTTAGCAATCACGACCTTCGATCACAATTGAAAATGCCTATATATATATACGGTCAGGTTCACATGACACCAAGTTGTTTCCATGAGACCAATGAGACCAACTTTTTTGCAAGAAACTTTACAACAAAACACTCTGAAGGTAAAAAAATTAAATCGAAAATTCGTAGTAAAAACATTGTAAATATTATGTTCACGGTGTTTTTTGATGTGCAGGTTCAATAACTTTCGTTGTCAATGTTCCGTTTTTTTACCTTGCTTTGGATTTTTTTTACCTCGATAGTGTTTTTTAGTATGCATATTCTAATTTTATTTTCCTTCACGGTGTTTTGTTGTGAAGTTTCATGTGTAAAGTGTTGGTCTCACACGGATAGGAAAGAAAACAAGTTAAACCTTTAGGATAGCTCCAGTAGTCAAGTTTTGGGTTTGTTTTACGTTGGTTACGAGTTCGAGTAGTCTTAATCAAGGTCATTGATGGTTTTCTGACGGACTTATTGTTAGGGTAAAAATCCACAATCGCACGATGATCAACTATAATCGTAAGACAAATGTTAGGACAATGATCCTGTATTAAGATAAGGTCCTAAGATAAAACCTAAAAGAGCTATCGAACAAAGATCATTGAATATCGAACGAATACATCGACTAAGTCGAACGATGACTATAATGTTGTACGACGGGACTAACAAATAAACATACGAAGTTTATGTCTTTGATGCAGGCAAGCTGATTATAATATCTAACAATTGTCCACCTTTGAGAAAGTCCGAGATTGAGTACTATGTCATGTTCGTTGGAGTTCATCACTACAACGAACATGTTTTAAGTTATATATCGTTCGATAGAAGCCAACGACATCGAGATCGACGGTTACAAGCAAGATTCTCGCAGCAGTTACAATCTGGACATTAACTCTCAACCAATAACGTTGGACAGTTACTCTCCGAGCATTAAATATCAACAATAACGTTGGACGGTTACGATTTAGATAATGATGAACCATAGTACCGTTGGACGGTTATTTTGAGGCTACTATAAAAGAAGGATCAAGCCAACATTTGAAGACACGAAGTCTGCTCGAAGCTTACAAGTTCTATTTTGGCTATTCTTTGATCATCAGTTGTAATTTACATTCGATCTCATTGTTATTTCTCCTGTAATCGTACGACCGGGGCTGTATACTTGAAGGACATCACCCCTAATTGGTGATCATAGTGCATTGTCGACTTACCTTCTAGGTCGACCGCAGGTTTTTTCCTCCTTCGAGAGGTTTTTCTTGCGTCATCAAATTATTTGTCTCATTTTTACTTTCTCGCACTTCTCATTGAGTAATTTCTTTCTCTCGACGGTTAAGCCTCACACAAGTTTCTTACGACATCGAGTTGTGTAATTTTTTACATAAACAGTTTGGCGCCCACCGTGGGGCCCCGTTTTGAGAAAAATTTCATTCGGTGAAAAGTGCGCCTTAGTACTAACTTTTTCTTCGAGTTCTCTTTGAGATATTTGTGCAGGATAATGGATAACGGATTTATAGCATCTCTACAACAATAGTTGCAACAAGCTAATGATGAAATCCAGCGTCTTCGAGCTTCGCAAGGTCCATCGATGCCTATTCCTCCTCCTTATCCACCTCAACATTTGAGACCACCACTTCGACAACAATTCAATGCCTCAGTACCACTATCGACTGTAAACCAGCATTATAACAACGTACGACCGTCTATGCCTCAAGGTCCACCACCAATACCTCATGGCCCGCCACCTATGCCTCGAGGTCCACCTCCCATGCCTCAAGGCACACCCGCGTTCACGTTTGGACCCTTCAACAACATATCTCAACAAATTCCTATCCCTGGTCACATACCTACAGCTGCTAGTTCCACTGTTCATACGACGATACCACCCAGTACCGGAATCTCTTCTTGTTTTATCCCAACAATTCCAATAACCGTTGAAGACCCTTTAAACGTACGATTGAAATCCTTGGAAGAACAGAATCAAAAGCTATTCGCGTTACTTACAAAATTGCCCGGAGCAGCAGTACCTGTCGAAGTTGAACCTAAAACCGGATTTCAAGCCTCACCGTTCGTCGATGAATTAGCTCTTGTCGACGTACCTAAGAAATGTACCATTCCAGCTTTTGCGACAAAATATTACGGAATTACAGATCCAGTCGAACATATAGCACAATATAAGCAACTTATGTGGACAGTTCCTATACCGGCGCAATATCAAGAAGTTTGCATGTGCAAAAGCTTTGGATCAACCTTAACAGGAGCAACATTACAATGGCTTATCAACTTAAAGCCAAAGAGTATTGGATCTTTCGCAGAATTGGTAAACCAATTCACTCGACAGTTTGCTAGCAGTCGTAAGATGGAGAAGCAGACCAGCGACCTATACTACATCGTACAGAAATCTGGAGAAACGATCCGCGATTACTTCAACAGATTCAACGCGGCAATGATTGAAATAAAGAATTGCGATGTAAAGACTGCGATCGAGGCGTACTGTAAGTGCAAGAAACAATGGATTAAGCAATCAAATCTTCATTTCATCATTGAATCTTTACAATATGAACTTTCTCTCTCTAGAATCTCTCTCTAAATCACACACTAATGAATATTACAATAAAGCTCCCTCTCTCAAGTCTCTCTACTAACTCCTTCTAACACACTATATATACCCTTGACCTCAACACTTACTAACATTGACTTTTCTAACTAATACTTTGACTTTACATATTAATGCTTTGACTTTGATGCTTGACTTTCTTCTTTGACTTCCATCCTTTGACTTTGTTTGACTTGAATATTGTTTCCTCATCTTGAGATCTCGGATACAATAATATTTGCTCTAACAATCTCCCCCTTTGTATTCGAGATCGCTCTTCAAAATGAGCTCCAGCTTTAACGATCTTTTGTCTTCATGTCAAACAAACTTTTTCGGTCATAAATTTCAAACAACTAACAATCTCCCCATTTATACACGCATCATCTTCAGAACAAAGTCTTCAATCTTGAAATCAGATCATCACAATCAACCAGATAAGCTCAACACATATCAAACTCCCCTTTTTCAAATAACATCTTTGAAATAACACTCTTCAACTTGAAGCAGTCTTCATCAAATCCAGAATTCCCTCTTGAGGTCAAATCCATAAACCCTTATTGAGGTAACCAAAGCCAATGGTCAAGGATATTTAGGTTCTAAGCTTTGACACTACGTGTACTAAGCTCTTCACCTTCTCAATATAAATCCATCATATCTTCAAACTCTTCAAACTACTTTCTCAACTTCAGCAAAAGATTTAAACCTTCATAATTCGAACTCAATCTTTAAACCTAAAGGCTTTTCAACCTTAGATTCAAAAGATTTAAACTTTGATCTCTCTTTAGCTCCCCCTTAATACTTGCTTTCTTCCCTTAACTGTTACTTCACAACACATTTCTTCACATAAACCCTCAAAACTTGAATGAACCAACATCATGAAATCTTCAATCGACCATACTTGTTATCTTGAACTCTTCAAATCAACGATACTTGATGTCTTGAAATCTTCAACACATATCATCCTGAACTCTTGCACATATATATCCCATATCGTCATCATGCTTTTGCAAATGTCTTTGATGAAACTTCTCCCCCTCATGATGATTAGGAGAATCCTGAGCATCATGAACAATCAAAGACATCATCATCAAATAGCTCATTCACAGGAACTGCTCCCCTCAAAAGTTGGTTTACCATTCAAAGAACCATATGTTCCCCTCAATCAAACAGCTCATCCATATCAGAATGCTCCCCCTCAAATCCAGCTCAAGTTGCTCCCCCTCAAATGATGGGTAATCAGCTAACATAGAAGCACATTTAGCAACTATTGACACAACAACTCATAGAATTGTGTGGCCTATTTTCAGTGTTGGCAACAGGGTAGCACTGATAGGACTTCCAGTCATCACTGAATCAAAGTTATAAAACTAAGTTCTCAGACTGTTCCGGCAATATCACAAAGATATGCAATTGGAATCACAAAGACTCGTGCAAGTGTCAAAGAAATATCATCATATCAATTAGGCTCAACTATTGATTCAACCTGGGACGCAGATTAAAAATCAATGACTCTTGTGCATAGAATATGAAGTTCGGAGACCGGAGAGGATGTCTTCCTTGTTTCAATATCTAAATCTTCCGAGTGAAGATAAGATAGATGATGTGCTAATTCTCCGTGAGAATTGAAACAAACATCTTTTAAGAGATATTTGAGTAGCTTGGTGGGGTGACACGAGTTATCGACACTGGGTCCATGTCTTGTTTCAATATTCATCTCCAAAGAATCGAGAATGAATAGATTATGTGGTTACCCGGATAAGTGTATCGGTTTGGAAAGGATCTTCTTTTATTCTTTTTGATCCTGTCTCACACTCACCATTTTCTTTTAACTCCCCCTACACTCAAGCTCTCGGCATTTTACCTCATGCACACCCTCACAAACTAGGTCTAACCTAGGGATGTGTTTCTTGGGTAGATCCTCCGGCTCTGGATTGATCATAGAAACTTCTATATCCTATCACACATAAGTTGATATCATGAAATGATATTCTTTGAAACGTTTAGTATATTCATACCAGAACGTGATATGATGGTGATTCATATGAGATACAATATGTATATGGGGAACATATGTTGAACAGAAATGGGGAACATTTGTTGATGAGATCATATGTTGAAGAAATTCATTCAAATGCTCTAACAAGTGATGATTGATTGTAGAAATTAAAAATCTTGATCGTGAATTCCAAAGAACAAAATTCAAACGCTAAACAGATAGACTCAGTAAGCACAGTGTATTCAAGAAATGAATCAATGATTAGAAAGTTTAATTGTGAAGAACAATTCACAATTAATAATCTGAATAAGAATTGAATCATTGAAATGAAATAACGTGCATTGAAATCAAATTGGAATTCAAGCGATTGTATTTCCACCGAATAATTTCAACAAATATATGAGATGTGGAAATAACTATGTCAAGAAAATTATAACGCGTGGAAATTCGTGAAATGATGTAAAATCGAAAAGAAACTAACACAAGTAAGTTCCTTATGATGAATCCCACGGTTAACGCAGTTAAGCACAAGTTCTAAGCTAAGGGTTTAGAGGGATACTTACATTGAAGCGCATAAATGAAGTACGGGTCCTAAACTGAATGTTTAGAAGCCACCAATAATTGAAGATCGGGTCCTGAACTGAATTATTCAGGAGCCACAAATCCTGCAAAATCAAACAGATTTTGGTATCCACTTGGATGTGGATCCTCTTTTGTTAGAGAAATTTGGGTTATAAGATGAAATCTTGTAAATCCCAAATCGTTCATCTATATAATCGTCACTTACAAAATCATTTCTTAGAAGGTAAGAACCAGATGATTTTCTTTTGGATAGACTAAGAAGTTTATTTGTAGAATAAACTAACTGAGACTTACCAAAAGACATGTCATGTAAAAATTTGTTCTTTTGAACTTTCGGTTCCGAAGCAAATGATTTTGTATGAGCTACCTTTGTACTAGATCCCTTAACTTGCCAAATGAACTTACTATTTGAAAAACGATGATTACCTGAATAATCAACACGACGATCATAGAAGAGATTTGAAGTACGAATCTGACCACTTGAGTTGATATTACTCAGTGAAGCACTATCCACATTGCTTGAATCATGAGCATTGAAAGTTGTCTTCTCAAGTTCTTTCACTTTGGAAGAAAATTTGTTTCTCTCTTCAAGAAGATCATCAAGCTTCTTCTGCTGATCAGATCGCATTCGTTGCTCATTCATGATATTAGTCGATAATTCAGAGAACTTGCTTGTAAGTTTCCTTATTTCAGCCTTAAACACTTCCTTTTGATCCTCAAAATCTGCTTCCACAAGACTTGGCTTCTTAGGTTCAGCGATTATCTGTTCTAAGACACTCTTTTCATGTCGAAGAACCTTATCTTTTTGTTTAAATTGATGTCTTACATCAGATAACTGATTCTGTAAGTCAACAATTTGTTTTTGAAGCTCAATACATTTCTTGTCATCAACTTTCCTCACTGTATGAACACCTTGGATTTCTTCTTCAAATTCATGCATCATGTTCTGATATTTCCCGGCACGAAGACTTGGTTTCTTCAAAGAATTCTTCTTATCTAGGATAATCTTCCTCTCTAACTCAGATATTTTCTTTGAAAGATTAACACTTGTCAAATCAAATACCTTTCTTTCTTCTAATAAAGTATTTTGAAGATCAGAAACAGTCTTTGTAAGCTTCTCAATTTCTGTTTCAAACATATGTCTTTCTTTCGCAACCTCTAGTTCCACATTTTGCTTTTCCTGTCCAGCTTTGTCTTCTAATAATTTCTGAAGATCAGCCACTGTCCTTTGAAGCTCTAAAATCTCTTGAACATATTCTTCTCTGTCTTTTGCAAACCTGCTTCTTTCATTCACCAGATCATGTTCACTTTCATACACAACTTGTTGTAGAATCTGGATTTGCTCGAGAAGCATCTCTCTTTCAGCATTGTGCTCATTCTGCTTTTTGAATTTAAGAGATTCATACTCAGATTGATTCTTTTTGAGAAGATTTTCAAGATCCACAATCTTTTCTTCTAAAACTAATGTAGGAACATAAGGTTTAGCTTTGACATCTGATTCTTGAGAAGAATTAATATCAGGATAAACCAGAAAATCAGAAGAATTAGATGAGTCTTTTGATTTGATTCTCAGAGTGTCTGAATTATATACAAACTTGACCCTATGATATTTAGGTTCATAATATACAGGATCATGTTGTTCAATTTCTTGCATATCTGAGAAATCTTCCTTCATTTCAAAACCTTTTAAAGAAGGAAATCTGGTGCTCATTAACATACTTGTAAAATCATAAAATGCAGATTTCTCCTTAAGAGCATTCTTCAACACATTTGGATTCTCATAACCTAAACCCCATTTAACATCAAGAAAATCTCTGAGTGCACAGGGTTTGTTTAGAAAAATTGTCCGTTCAGAAACACCTATTTTGTGAAGCTTCTCATCTAAAAATTGAATTATCTTGTTTGATTCCTTAATTTGCTTTTTACATTGAAGCTTTGTCTCTGCAATTTGTTTTTCAAAATCAAGCTCTTTCTCTTTGATCTGATTTATCATTTGAAGCTCTTTTTCTTTAATCTGATTTTTCATTTGAAGCTCTTGTTCTTTAATATGATTTTTCAAATGAAGCTCTTTTTCTTTAAATTGAGCAACCGCTTTTGCAAGCTGTGTTGTAAGACTAGCCTTCTCACGTTCTAGTCTCTTCGTTTTATCCCAATCTCGTTCATACTGAATTTCATCATCTGAATCCATTGTTATCTGCACAAAAGATAATAAGGATCGTCAACAGAAACTTCGATTAGAAGTGTAAGTAGTGCACAAAAGATTTATTTCAAACAAATCAAAAAATTCCGAAGAAAATGGGTAAAAAATAAACTTGAAGTACTAAAAATGACAAAACCAAGAAGCTTAAACGACTCACAAACTTGAAAACACACGTACAAGGACTAAAATTGAAAATAGAATGAAAAGAAAACACAACACAACTATTTAATAAAAGAAAAAGAAAGAAATAAAAGAAAAGAAAAAACAAACAAACTTGCAAGTACACAAGCTCAAAAATAGCTCAAACACATTTAAAAACACTCAAAAATAAGCACAAGACTCGAGATACAACTCATGGCTCGAGATAGGGAAGAAAATGGCTCGAAATACGAAAAAAATGGCTCGAAATACAAGAACCATGTGATTACACGCGCTACACACGCGCTGAGAGTGGTCTTCACGCGCCAAACGCGCCTTGCACGCGCTTCACACGCGCTGAATACGCGCTTCACGCGCTGATCATGCTCCTGCACGCGCTGAGTAACTCGAGTAGGGCTGACGTCACGATGACGTCATGCACGCGTCATGTAAGCGGTCAGCAGAGATAAGAGAGCTCTGACCGAGCTTCTGATTGAGCGCTGACCGACGAGAATGCCTCTGACCGACTGGATATGGCTCTGACCGAGCTCTTACTCAGCTCTGATTGCTGACCAGAATGTCTGACCGAGATAAGATGCTCTGACTCGAGCTCTGACCAAGTACAAATCTCTGACTCGAGTTGAATCCTTGAAATATGGCTTGATTTGGCAAATATGGCTCGAGTTTAACAAAAATGGCTCGAGATATCAATACAATGACTCGAAAATTCAAGAAGTAAACCCACAAACACTTTTTCTCAAAGAAATCTAAACCAAAATGGATCAAAAACTCAAATTTTCATCTTCTTTCTCAAGAAAACTCAAGAACATGAAGAACACCTTCAACCCAAAAAATTTTAAAAACACAAAATTTAACCTCTAAAACTAAAAACAAATGGTAGATTCATGTCCAAAAACACTTTTTTAGAAACAAATCCACTCAAAAACGAATCAAAAACACACTAAATCTCACAATCACTCATGACCTCCATTGATGAACTTTGAAGAACTTCAAAAATCAAAACTCAAATTTTGAAGCAAATTTGATCTAGAGTGATTAGAGATGATTAAAAAACACACTAGAAACACAAAAACACACACAAATCTACAAGATCTACAACAAAATCTACAAATCTACACAAAAAAATCTATAAAACCCATTTCTTCAAAATTTCTTCAATTTTCTTCAAATTTCTTCAAATCTTCAATCCAATTGTGCACCAATCTTCTGCCATAGCTCTGATACCAATTGTAAGTGCAAGAAACAATGGATTAAGTAATCAAATCTTCATTTCATCATTGAATCTTTACAATATGAACTTTCTCTCTCTAGAATCTCTCTCTAAATCACACACTAATGAATATTACAATAAAGCTCCCTCTCTCAAGTCTCTCTACTAACTCCTTCTAACACACTATATATACCCTTGACCTCAACACTTACTAACATTGACTTTTCTAACTAATACTTTGACTTTACATATTAATGCTTTGACTTTGATGCTTGACTTTCTTCTTTGACTTCCATCCTTTGACTTTGTTTGACTTGAATATTGTTTCCTCATCTTGAGATCTCGGATACAATAATATTTGCTCTAACACGTACAAGCGTGGGTTAGAAGATTCCTCTGGACTATACTTAGGTGGCGTTTGGTTCGCTGGAATGTTTTTCAAGGAATTGGAATCCTGGAGGAATTGGAATCCTGAAGGAATTGGAATCCAATTCCATATTCTGTTTGGTTGCGCAGGAAATGGAATTGGAATCCAATTCCATAATATGTTTGGTTGGTAGAAATGTCTAATGGAATTGGAATTCAGATATGTAAAATGACAGAATTACCCTCTTTTTGTTTTTTTTGTTTTACTTTAGTTTGTTTTATAGGTTATATGTAAAAGTATATTATATATATATATATATATATTATACATTATATACTAAATATACTAAATATTTATATAAATTATAATATATAAATAAATAAATATATAATATATAAATTAAATATTTATATATATACATATGTGTGTATTATATATATTATTGTATTACGTAAATAATAATATTTTATATATATTGTATACTATATATGTATATATAATATTATATACTAAGTATCGTATATAAGTTGTTTATGTAAAAAATTACACAACTCGATGTCGTAAGAAACTTGTGTGAGGCTTAACCGTCGAGAGAAAGAAATTACAATCAATGATAAGTGCGGAGAAATAAAATGAGACAAATAATTTGATGACGCAGGAAAAACCTCACGACGGAGGAAAAAACCTGCGGTCGACCTAAAAGATAAGTCGACAGAGCACTATGTTCACCAATCAGGGGTGATGTCCTTCAAGTATACAGCTTTGATCGTACGATTACAATTGAGAGAAGTATGAAATCGAATGTAAATTACAGATGATTCTCAAGAATAATGATTATAGAACTTGTGAGCTTCGGATAGACTTCGTGTGTTGCAATGCTGGCTTGATTCTTCTTTTATAGTGGCTTGAGAATAACGGTCCAACGGTATTGTGGCTCATCAATGATTGAATTGTAACTGTCCAACGTTATTGTCTTCAATTAATGCTCGGAGAGTAACTGTCCAACGGTATTGCTGAGAGTTAATGTCCAGATTGTAACTGCTGCGAGAATCTTGCTTGTAACGGTCGATCTTGATGCTGTCGAACGATACATAATTTACGACTTGCTCATTGTAATGATGGACTTCAACGAGCATAGCATAGTACTCAATTTCCGATTTCCTCAAAGGTGGACAATTGTTAGATATGATAATCAGCTTATCTGCATCAAACATATAAACTTTGTATGTTATTCGTTAGTATCATCGTACGACAATATAGTCATCGTGCATCTTATTTATTGTATACGTTCGATGCTTATTGATCTTTGTTCGATAGTCCTCTTAGGTTTTATCTCAGGACCTTATCTTAATACAGGACTATTGTCCTAACATTTACCTTACGATTATAGTCGGTTGTCGTGCGATTGTAGATTTTTACCCTAACAATTTGCCCCCAAGATTTAGAAAATAATTCTAATTTTATCTAAATCTTTAATTCGCTGGACAAAGAGTAAAAATACGTTGGTAAACGGTCGAATTAACGTTGAGAAAATAGCCGTTATCTAGCCGTTATCTTGGACGCGTGTCTTTCTAACGGCTAACTGTTGATGCGTGGCGCGATTATCTTGGATTACTCGTATGATTTAGTTGCTATAAATATAAGTATTCAGAGGAAGGAAAGATTTTACAAAATCTTCTCTAATTTTCGTTTCGATTCACAAGATCGTAATCCGACTATTTTTGGCAAAGATTTCGTGCGACTTAGGCTTTATAAGGTACTCCTTCTTCTCTGTTTCATGCGTCTGAAATCGATAGCATATAAGAGTAATAGAGGTTTAGATAATCTTAGGTTCAACCGTTTGAGAAATAGTTTAGGTCGGTCGGAGTTCATTATGTCGAGTGAAGTTAGGAGTTCTATTACAGAAAGTCTAGAAGTAGGAGAGTTGAGGGAACTGGCAGGGCTTCCTGAGAATGCTCTGGTGAGGGTGGCCGGAGAGATCCGTCCGGCGGATGCTCCGAAGGGCTTTTTTGCTCTTTTCGAGTATCCGTTTAAAGTCGGATTTCGATGGCCATACTCTCCTTTGGCGAGGGCGTTCATGACTCGCTTCGATGTGTCTCCGGGACAGTTGATGCCCCAGTTTTGGCGCGTCGTTCATGTAATCGAACGAGTGACCAGAAATTGGGATCGTCCACCGTTCTCAGTCGACGATCTTCTCTCGGCGTACAATGTGATCCGTTCTCCCTACAACCGTTTTGGGTTGTTTCCAAGGGGAAGAAGCGATGCCATGTTGGTCCATGGTACCCAAGTAAACGATCGAGGATGGAAGGCTAGATACGTCTTTGTCCAAACATCCTCGGTCATAGGCGAGGAATCGTGGGTCGTTCCTGAATGGAACAAAGGCGGTAATATAGCTTGCTTTTCTTGTTTTCTTTGATCCTTGAATTATTTTCTCTTATTAATCATTTGTTTCCTTTTTTGCAGCGATCGACTTCTCGTTCGAGGAGACTACTGAAGCGATCGAACGCTTCTTGAGCTACAGTGTGACCGATCGAAAGTATCGAACGTCAAAAGGAGGTGACGAGAGCGACGTCGAGCCTGAAGTACAAATAATCGAGGAAACAGATATGGAAGGTAGATATCGTACATCAGTATTTTTGTTTATAGTAATTTATTTTGATTCTAACTTCTCTTTTCTGTATAGGCTCAGCTTCCAAGAAGGCGTCAACGATGGAAGCAGCTGCTCGTGCTGCTAAAAGGAAGGCTGCCGCCCAGGAAGGTTTGGTGGCTAAACGTACGAGGTCGTCGTACGTTTCTGTGGATACCTCACCTAAGGATGCCGCACGCAAGGCTGAAGGTGGGATAGAGGCTATTCCTCTTAGCTTTGCTCCTCCTGCAAAGGGAGCAGGTGCGTCGAAGGCCGACAAGGGGAAGGAGAAAGAGGGATCTGGTCTTACGACCATGACAATCCAGATCCCTTCTGACTTCATGGTGGATGATGTGATCAGGACGGCGGCCACTTTTCCAGTCCTTGAGCAGTTTCACGTCCCTGCTCAGAAGGCGCGCATGGAGGAGGCCGACATCGAAGACCTTGATGCCTCCATCGCGGGTATCTCCTTCTTGGTAAGTCCCTGTCGTACTTTTGCTTTCACTTTACTTTATTTGTACAGCTTCTTCTAATCTTTTTCTTTTTCCTTTGTATAGGCCTTGCAAACTAGTCTTAGCCTCCATACACGGATGGCTAAGATTAAAGAAGAATTAGCGTTGAATCAGAATGACGCTAAGCTAGCCAAGAAGGAGGCCGACAAGGCCAAAAAGAAGCTGACCCAATTGACTGACGAGGTTAATGCTAAGTCGGTCCAGATTGGGGACTTGGAATCCAAGCTGGAACTCAGCGAAGGGTTTCAGGTCCAACAGCGGGAACGGCTGAAATTGGCCTTGGACCATGTGAAGGAGCTGGAGAAGGAGCTGCTGTCCGTTCGACGGGAGAAGGCTGAGAGAGAAGAAACTCTATTGTCCAAGATCCAGGAACTGGAAGATGACGCCGCCTTAGTCCGTGTGGTCGCACGTACTGCGGTCATGCGACGCGTAGCTGCTGGGACCGTGACTTCTCAGATGGCGAAGGACGAGGTGGCATCTTTTGTTCAGGTGATGGGTTCTGAAGACCTTCTCGACGAGGAGGATCTGAAGAACTTGGACGAAGAGGTAGCAGCTGAGGTCAAGGATGCGGGTGTCGAGGAGGAGGTTCCTGAAACCTCTGGATCCGTTCCTGCGCATCCTCAAGAGACTGAAGAGGCCCCTGTCGTAGATCCATCTTCCTCTGTCGCTCCTTTAGAATAGTTTTAATCTTTGTAATCGTAGAACTTCTTTCTTTTCTTGTATTCTGCCATTTTAAGGCAGAAAAAATGTTTAATGAAAGAAATTTTGATTGAATATCGTGCGTTATCACTATTGTGTTATTATAACTTATATCATGCGTTTTAGCTCGTATCATGCGTTTTAGCCTGTATCGTGCGTTTTAGCCTGTATCGTGCGTTTTAGCCTGTATCGTGCGTTTTAGCCTGTATCATGCGTTATAGCTTTTATTTTTGCATGCATTTGTTTTAAAGTCCTTAGACTTATTATAGAAACGTTTCTTTTGTACTCATGAGAGTATTCGTGCGACTGGCGAGTTGACTTGCGCTCTTGCGATATAATCGTGCGTTATAGCGGTTTTCTTGCGATCCATGCGATTTTTGTCGTGCGATTCCTGCGATAAGCATGCATTTAAGTCGTGCGATACTTGCGATAATCGTGCGATCCATGCGATTTATCGTGCGATACCTGCGAAAAAGGATGACTAAAGGGTGGCCGTTGGCTTAGCCAACGGCGCTCCGATGCTTAAGTCAGTAATGGATAAGGAATAAATCGTATGTAAATAGGTTTAGAAATAATACCTTTTGAGGTGATGGGCGTTCTAGCTTCGTGGGATTTCCATACCTTCCATAGTCGTAAGTCTGTATGCTCCATTTCCAATGACTTTGGAAATTATGTAAGGTCCTTCCCATTTGATGGAAAGTTTTCCAGCGTTTGGCTCTTGTGTGTTTTGAAACACATGTCGTAAGACATAATCTCCAACTTGAAAAATTTTTGCCTTTACCTTTTTGTTGAAGTGTCTTTCGACAATTCCTTTCTGTGCAGCCATCGTTCGTAGTGCTTTTTCTCGGATTTCTTCTAAGGCGTCAAGATCGTAGGATAAATTTATTGCATTTTGATCATACGTGCGACTTCTGGCAGTTGGTATTTGAGCTTCGATTGGCAAGACTGCTTCGCATCCATATACCAGAGAATACGGAGTTTGTCCAGTTGATGCTCTAGGTGTCGTACGATTTGCCCATAAGACAGATGGCAATTCATCTACCCATTTTCCTTTTGCTCCTTTCAACCTCTTTCGGATTGAATTGATGATGACTTTGTTGCTCGACTCTACTAACCCGTTAGATTGTGGATATCTCGGAGTTGAAGTGATTAATTTGATTCCTCACTTTTCACAGAACGTACGAGTCTTATCACTTATAAATTGTGAGCCGTTGTCGCACATGATTTCAGCTGGTACCCCGAATCTATAAATGATGTTTTTCTGAATGAAAGATATGACTTCTTTATCTCGGACCTGTGAGAAAGCACCAGCTTCTATCCATTTCGAGAAGTAATCGGTGAGCACGAGTAGATAGACTTTTTGTCCAGGGGCTGGAGGTAATTTTCCCACGATGTCCATTCCCCATCGCATGAAGGGCCATGGAACTAGAACAGAATGTAAAGGTTCAGATGGTCGATGGACCATACTCGAATGTTTTTGACATGCGTCGCATCGTTGGACGTACGTTATGGCATCTTCTCGTAGAGTAGGCCAATAGTAACCTTGTCGTGAGATTCGACTAGCAAGACTTCTGCCCCCTGCGTGATTTCCACATTCTCCGTCGTGCATCTCTTGGAGAATTTGATTGATTCGTACCTTACTTGTGATGCATCGTAGGAGAAGTCCTGTCGTGGATCTTCGATAAAGTTGATCTTCAAAAATTGTATATCTTGAAGCTTTCGACCTTGTCTTTCGAGCTTCCATTTTATCTTCGGGTAGTTGGTCGTACTTGAGGTAGTTCCATATGTCGAGCGACCAATTGTAAATTTCTTCGTTCATCTGTACTTCATCGTTTGCCGCAATTGTTGGTGTTGTGAGATGAATTATTGGGATATTTTCCATGAACGGATCATGAAATGCAGATCCCAGATTGGCCAGTGCGTCCGCTTGCATATTTAGATCTCTTGGTATTTGCTCGATCAGGAACTGTTCAAATCGTGCGATTCGATCTTTAACGGCTTTGAGATAACTCATCATTTTTGAGTCTTTTGCTTGAAAATCTCCATTTACTTGGTTTACGACCAGTAAAGAATCGCTTCGAACGTGCAATTGTTTTGCCCCCAGTCTAAGAGCAATATCTAGTCCTGCGATCAAAGCTTCATATTCTGCTTCATTGTTTGTGGCTTTGAATTTGCATCGTACGGAGTATACTATATTTCCCCCTTGTGATGATTTTAAGACAATACCTAATCCACATCCTCGTACGTTCGAGGAACCATCAACGTAGAGTATCCAAGGCTGGTTGTCTGAAATCATCACAACTTCGTCGCACGTCGTGGGTTCCAATCCTGGAGAAAATTCTGCCACAAAATCTGCTAGTACTTGCGATTTGATGGCCGTCTTAGGTTTAAACTCAATGTCGAACCCACTGAGATAAATGCTCCATTTGGCTAGTCGTCCTGTCAGTTCTGGTTTTCGAAGCACCGTCTTGAGTGGATAATTGGTCACAACAATGATACGATGTGACTCGAAGTAATGCCTTAGCTTCTTTGCTGCCGTCATAAGACCTAGTAGCAATTTTTCCATTGATGTGTACCTGGTTTCTGCGTCGAGGAAAGATTTGCTGACATAATAGATTGGTTGTTGTCGTTGATCTTCTTCTCGCACAAGTACTGCACTTGTCGCATTTTTGCTCACTGCCAAGTACAACTGTAGACTTTCTCCTTCGACTGGTTTTGTCAGCAGTGGAGGTGATGTCATATATTGCTTCAGTTCTTGCAAAGCTTTCTCATGTTCGTCTGTCCACAAGAAGCCTTGATTCTTTCGTAGGACATTATAGAACAAATGGCATTTATCCGATGATCGTGAAATAAATCGGGTTAAAGCTGCCACTCGTCCTGTTAATTTTTGGACTTCTTTGACATTCCTTGGAGATTGTATCTCGACGATAGCTTTGACTTTTCTGGACTTGCTTCGATTCCGCGTTGCGTCACTAAGTACCCCAAAAATTTTCCTGCTCGTACTCCGAAGGAACATTTTGTTGGATTGAGCTTCATCTTGTATTGTCGTAGGATATCGAAGGATTGCTTTAAATGTGTGACGTGATCGATCGAACGTCCTGATTTCACAAGCATGTCGTCGATATAAACTTCCATCGTTCGACCAAGATGTTCCTTGAACATCATGTTAACCAATCTTTGATATGTTGATCCTGCATTCTTGAGACCAAATGGCATAACTTTGTAACAGTATATGCCTTTGTCTGTCATGAATGCAGTCTTCTCCTGGTCGTCCGTGTGCATCAATATTTGGTTGTATCCTGAATATGCGTCCATGAATGTTAACAATTCATGTCCTGCTGTCGCGTCAACCATGGCGTCAATATGAGGTAAAGGAAAAGGATCTTTTGGACAAGCTTTGTTTAGATCCGTGAAATCAATGCAGACTCGCCATTTTCCGTTCTTCTTTTGTACGACGACTATATTAGCCAACCATTCTGGATATTTGACTTCTCGGATCTTCCCTGTTTTAAGCAGATTGTCAACTTCATCGTTGATCACTTTATTTCTTTCAGGCGCGAACTTGCGACGTTTCTGTTTAATGGGCTTGAAAGTAGGATCCACGTTCAGTTTATGCGATATAATGCTTGGATCTATTCCAACCATATCTTCGTGCGACCATGCAAAACAGTCTGAATGTTCCTGCAAAAAAGATATAATCGTATTTTTTATGTCAGGGGGGAGCGAGGCTCCTACGAAGACTTTTCGATCAGGATGTTCAGGATCAAGGACGACTTCTTCTAGCCGAAGATCGTCGTTCGATTTCCTCTCATCCTGGCTCTGTAATTGCTAGATGTTCTGCGACTTTGTCTTCATCGTAATCTTGTAGCATTCTCGTGCGACTTTGTTCTCACTAGCAATTTCTTGAATTCCCCATGGAGAAGGAAATTTGATCTTCTGATGGTATGTCGAAGGAATTGCTTTCATCTCGTGGATCCATGGTCTTCCAAGAATAACATTGTAAGCTGATTGGCAATCCACAACATTGAACTTTGTTTGTTTGTTGATGCCTTTGGCGTAGACAGGCAAGATGATTTCTCCGAGAGTGTTCATCGGATCTCCATTGAATCCAATCAGAGTAGTACTTCGTCGTACGATTTCTGACCGTTCGATTCCCATGACTTTAAGAGTATCTGCAAAAATAACGTTAGCCGAACTGCCTCCATCAATCAATATTCTCTTAGTCGAACAGTTTCCGATTGTCAACTGTATAACTAGAGCGTCATGATGTTTATGATGGACCCCCTGTGTATCGCCTTGGTCGAACGTGATTGCCATTGCATCGAGCTCTTTTTCTGTCTTTGATTTGGCTTCTCCGGGGATAGGATGTTCGTTTGGACCATCTCGTGCATGTCGCTTTGCAGCTGAATATGTAAGTCCACAAACTTCTGATCCTCCAGTGATGCAGTTTATGACTTTTGTATGAACCGGTGACGCTGGTCGTCCTTGTTCTTCTGGGATGAGGCCTTTTAGATGCCCCTTAGATTTCAAATATGAAATCTCCTTCTTTAAACTGATGCATTCATCCGTCGTATGACCATGATCGTCGTGGAAGTCGCACCATCTGTTCTGATCTTTGTCCTTACTTGGTTTATCAGATTTCTTTGGCCATCGTACGTTTGCATCAATCTTTCGTAGCGAATCCACCAAATCTTTTGATGTACCTGCAAAATTGTAAGTAGATAACTCTGGATATCGTATTTTAACAATACCTTTGCTTGGTCGAGTTTTTGACTCGTATCGAGGATTTCCAATCTTGTTTACTCTTTTATGCTTAAAGTCATGTTTTTGAGCACCAAGAGGTTTTTTTTTCTGCGGAATGCTTTCGTCGGAAGAGAGCATCATCTTCTATTCTCATGAAAGCTAGTGTTCTAGCTCGTACGTCGTCGAAGTTTTCTGGTGGATATTTCGTTAATTCCAGATATAATCCAGAGGAATCTTCTAATCCACGCTTGTATGCCTCGATTGCTGTTTTCACGTCGCAATTTTTTATTTCAATCATTGCTGCATTGAATCTGTTGAAGTAGTCGCGGATTGTTTCTCCAGATTTCTGTACGATATAGTACAGGTCGCTGGTCTGCTTCTCCATCTTACGACTGCTAGCAAATTGTCGAGTGAATTGGTTCACCAATTCTGCAAATGATCCAATACTCTTTGGCTTTAGGTTAATAAGCCATTGTAATGCTGCTCCTGTTAAAGTTGATCCAAAGCTTTTGCACATGCAGACTTCTTGATATTGCGCCGGTATAGGAACTGTCCACATAAGTTGCTTGTACTGTGCTATATGTTCGACCGGATCTGTGATTCCAGAATATTTTGTTGCGAAAGCTGGTATAGTATATTTCTTAGGAACGTCAACAAGAGCTAATTCATCAACGAACGGTGAAGCCTGAAATCCAGTTTTAGGTTCGACTTCGACGGGTACTGCTGCTCCGGGTAGCTTTGTGAGTAATGCGAACAATTTTTGATTTTGTTCTTCCAGGGACTTCAGTCGTACGTTCAGAGGATCTTCAACGTTTATTGGGATTGTTGGAATACAACTAGAAGAGATTCCGGTACTGGGTGGTATTGTCGTATGAACGGTGGAACTAGCAGTTGTGGGTATATGACCAGGAATAGGAATTTGTTGGGATACATTGTTAAAAGGCTCGAACGTGAACATGGGTGCTCCTTGAGGCATAGAAGGTGGACCTCGAGGCATAGGTGGCGGGCCATGAGGTATTGGTGGTGGAACCTGTGGTAAAGACGGTCGTACGTTGTTGAATTGTTGGTTCACAGTTGAAAATGGCATTGAGGCATTGAACTGTGGTCGAGGTGGTGGTCTTAGATGTTGAGGAGGATATGGAGGAGGAATAGACATTGGAATAGTCATCGATGGTCCTGGCAAAGCTCGAAGACGTTGAATTTCGTTGTTAGCTTCTTGCAATTGTTGTTGGAGTGATGCTATGAATCCGTTATCCATTATCCTGCGCAAATAGCTCAAAGAAAACTCAAAGAAAAGGTTAGTACTAAGGCGCACTTTTCACCGAATGAAATTTTTCTCAAAACGGAGCCCCACGGTGGGCGCCAAACTGTTTATGTAAAAAATTACACAACTCGATGTCGTAAGAAACTTGTGTGAGGCTTAACCGTCGAGAGAAAGAAATTACAATCAATGATAAGTGCGGAGAAATAAAATGAGACAAATAATTTGATGACGCAGGAAAAACCTCACGACGGAGGAAAAAACCTGCGGTCGACCTAAAAGAATAAGTCGACAGAGCACTATGTTCACCAATCAGGGGTGATGTCCTTCAAGTATACAGCTTTGATCGTACGATTACAATTGAGAGAAGTATGAAATCGAATGTAAATTACAGATGATTCTCAAGAATAATGATTATAGAACTTGTGAGCTTCGGATAGACTTCGTGTGTTGCAATGCTGGCTTGATTCTTCTTTTATAGTGGCTTGAGAATAACGGTCCAACGGTATTGTGGCTCATCAATGATTGAATTGTAACTGTCCAACGTTATTGTCTTCAATTAATGCTCGGAGAGTAACTGTCCAACGGTATTGCTGAGAGTTAATGTCCAGATTGTAACTGCTGCGAGAATCTTGCTTGTAACGGTCGATCTTGATGCTGTCGAACGATACATAATTTACGACTTGCTCATTGTAATGATGGACTTCAACGAGCATAGCATAGTACTCAATTTCCGATTTCCTCAAAGGTGGACAATTGTTAGATATGATAATCAGCTTATCTGCATCAAACATATAAACTTTGTATGTTATTCGTTAGTATCATCGTACGACAATATAGTCATCGTGCATCTTATTTATTGTATACGTTCGATGCTTATTGATCTTTGTTCGATAGTCCTCTTAGGTTTTATCTCAGGACCTTATCTTAATACAGGACTATTGTCCTAACATTTACCTTACGATTATAGTCGGTTGTCGTGCGATTGTAGATTTTTACCCTAACATAAGTTATATATAAAAATTATAATATATATAATATATATATAAAGGTATATATTATATATATTAAATATATATATGTATATTATATATATAATTTATAATAATATTCAATATATACGTATATATATATAATATTATATATTAAATATTGTATATAGGTTATATATAAATTATAATATATATATATATATATATTATATATAATTTATAATAATATTCAATATATACGTATATATATAATATTATATATTAAATATTGTATATAGGTTATATATAAATTATAATATATATATATATATATATTATAATATATAAATAAATAAATAAATAAATAATATATAAATTAAATACTGATATATATATATATTATATGTGCTTATACGGTATTAATGATTTGAGGGGTAAAAAGGTAATCTGTCAAATTCCCAAGTCTATGGAATTTAAAATCCTTCCATATGCTGAAGAATTCTAAAATCCCTTATCTGAGGGATTTTATTCCCTCCTGCAGATTCCAATTCCATCCTCAAAAGCCAACCAAACATGGGAATCCCTGGGAATTGGATTCCAATTCCCTCAGATTCCCAAGGATTCCAGCGAACCAATAGCACCCTTAGAATTGACAAAGTACCCTCAGAAAACTTCGACAACGTACGAGCCAGGACATTAGCTTTCATGAGAATAGATGACGATGCTCTCTTTCGACGAAAGCATTCTGTTGAAAAGAAACCTCTTAGTGCTCAAAAGCATGATTTTAAGCACAAAAGAGTAAACAATATTGGAAACTCTCGACATGAGTCGAAAGCTCGACCAAGCAAATGTACTGTTATAATACGATATCCAGAGTTATCTACTTACAATTTTGCAGGTACATCAAAATATTTGGTGGATTCGGTACGAAAGATTGATGCAAACGTACGATGGCCAAAGAAGTCTGACAAACCAAGCAAAGACAAAGATCAAAACAAATGGTGCGACTTCCACGAAGACCATGGCCATACAACGGATGAATGCATTAGCCTCAAGAAGGAGATTTCATATTTGAAATCTAAGGGACATCTAAAAGGCGTCATTCCCGAAGATCAAGGACGACCAGCATCACCGGTTCACACAAAGGTTGTAAACTGCATCACTGGAGGATCAGAAGTATGCGGACTTACATATTCTGCTGCCAAAAGACATGCACGGGATGGTCCAGACGAACGTCCTATTCCCGAAGAAGTTAAATCTAAGA
Organism: Centaurea solstitialis; assembly: GCA_030169165.1. Classification (NCBI taxonomy): domain Eukaryota; kingdom Viridiplantae; phylum Streptophyta; class Magnoliopsida; order Asterales; family Asteraceae; genus Centaurea; species Centaurea solstitialis. The sequence continues at coordinate 90,071 of JARYMX010000048.1, read as the reverse complement.
TAGAAAAAGAGCTCGATGCAATGACAATAACGTTCGACAAAGATGATACTCAGGGGGTCCATCATAAGCATCATGACGCCCTAGTCATACAATTGACAATCAGAAATTGTTCGACTAAGAGAATTTTGATCGATGGAGGCAGTTCAGCTAACGTTATTTTTGCAGATACTCTTAAAGTCATGGGAATCGAACGATCAGATATCGTACGACGAAGTACTACCTTGATTGGATTCAATGGAGACCCGATGAACACTCTCGGAGAAATCATCTTACCTGTCTTCGCCAAAGGCATCAACAAGCAAACAAAGTTCAACGTTGTAGATTGCCAGTCGGCCTATAACGTTATTCTTGGAAGACCATGGATCCACGAGATGAAAGCAGTCCCTTCGACATATCATCAGAAGATTAAATTTCCATCTCCATGGGGAATTCAAGAAATTGCTAGCGAAAACAAGGTCGCACGAGAATGCTACAAGATTACGATGAAGACAAAGCCGCAGGACATCTAGCAATTACAGAGCCAGGATGGGAAGAAATCGAACGATGATCTTCGACTAGAAGAAGTCGTACTCGATCCTGAACATCCTGATCGAAAGGTCTTCGTAGGAGCTTCGCTCCCCCTGACATAAAAAATACGATTATATCTTTTTTGCAAGAACATTCAGACTGTTTTGCATGGTCGAACAAGGATATGGTTGGAATAGATCCCAACGTTATATCACATAAACTGAACGTGGATCCTACTTTCAAGCCAATCAAGCAGAAACGTCGCAAGTTTGCACCTGAACGAAATAAAGTAATCAACGATGAAGTCGACAATCTGCTCAAAACTGGAAAGATCCGAGAAGTCAAATATCCAAAATGGTTAGCCAACGTGGTCGTCGTACAAAAGAAGAATGGAAAATGGCGAGTCTGCATTGATTTCACAGATCTAAACAAAGCTTGTCCAAAAGATCCTTTTCCGTTACCTCATATCGATGCTATGGTCGACGCAACAGCAGGGCATGAATTGTTGACATTCATGGACGCATATTCAGGATACAACCAAATTCTGATGCACACGGACGACCAAGAAAAAACCGCATTCATGACAGACAAAGGCATATATTGTTATAAAGTTATGCCATTTGGTCTTAAGAATGCAGGTTCGACGTATCAGAGGTTAGTTAATATGATGTTTAAAGAACATCTTGGTCGAACGATGGAAGTTTATATCAATGACATGCTCGTAAAGTCAGAACGTTCGATTGATCATGTCGCACATTTAAAGCAATCGTTCGACATCCTACGGCAATACAAGATGAAGCTCAATCCAACAAAATGTTCCTTCGGAGTGCGAGCAGGAAAATTCTTGGGATATTTGGTGACACAGCGAGGAATCGAAGCAAGTCCAGAGCAAGTGAAAGCTATCACCAAAATACAATCTCCGAGGAATATCAAAGAGGTCCAGAAACTAACAGGACGCGTGGCAGCCTTAACCAGATTTATCTCACGATCATCGGATAAGTGCCACTTGTTCTACAATGTCCTACGGAAGAATCAAGGCTTCTCATGGCAGACGAACATGAGAAGGCTCTACAAGAACTGAAGCAGTACATGACATCGCCACCACTGTTGACAAAACCAGTCGAAGGTGAAAGTCTGCAGTTGTACTTGGCAGTAAGCAAAAATGCGACAAGCACAGTACTCGTGCGAGAGGAAGATCAACAACAACGACCAATTTATTATGTTAGCAAGTCCTTCCTCGACGCAGAAACCAGATACACGTCCATGGAGAAATTGCTACTAGGTCTTATGACAGCAGCAAAGAAGCTAAGGCATTACTTTGAATCGCATCATATCCTTGTTGTGACCAATTATCCACTCAAGACGGTGCTTCGAAAGCCAGAACTAACAGGACGTCTAGCCAAGTGGAGCATCTATCTCAGTGGGTTCGACATTAAGTTCAAACCCAAGACAGCAATTAAATCGCAAGTACTGGCAGATTTTGTAGCAGAATTCTCTCCAGGATTGGAGCCAACGACGTACGACGAAATTGTGATGATTTCAGACAATAAACCTTGGATACTCTACGTTGATGGTTCTTCGAACGTACGAGGATGTGGATTAGGTATTGTCTTAAAATCATCACAAGGGGGAAATATAGTATACTCCATACGATGCGAATTCAAGGCCACGAACAATGAAGCAGAATATGAAGCTTTGATCGCAGGATTGGATATTGCTCTTAGACTGGGGGCAAAACAGTTGCATGTTCGAAGCGATTCTCTGTTGGTGGTCAACCAAGTAAATGGAGATTTTCAAGCAAAGGATTCAAAAATGATGAGTTATCTCAAAGCTGTTAAAGAACGAATCGCACGATTCGAACACTTCCTGATCGAACAAATATCAAGAGATCTAAACATGCAGGCTGACGCACTAGCTAACTTGGGATCTGCATTCCACGATCCATCTATGGAGAATATCCCAACACTTCATCTTACGACGCCAACAATTGAAGTAAAAAACGAAGTACAGATGAACGAAGAAATTTACAATTGGTCGCTCGACGTATGGAATTATCTCAAACACGACCAACTTCTTGAAGACAGAATGGAAGCCCGAAAGACAAGGTCCAAAGCCTCAAGATATACGATTTTTGAAGACCAACTCTATCGAAGATCCACGACTGGACTTCTCCTACGATGTATCACAAGTAAGTCGCAAATCAATCAAATTCTCCAAGAAATGCACGACGGGGAATGTGGGAATCACGCAGGGGGCAGAAGTCTTGCTAATCGAATCTCACGACAAGGCTACTATTGGCCTACCTTACGAGAGGATGCAATAACGTACGTCCAACGATGTGATGCATGTCAAAAGCACTCAGGTATGGTCCATCGACCATCCGAACCCTTGCATTCTGTTCTAGTTCCATGGCCATTCATGCGATGAGGAATGGATATCGTGGGAAAATTACCCCCAGCTCCTGGGCAAAAAGTCTATCTACTCGTGCTTACCGACTATTTCTCAAAGTGGATAGAAGCTGGTGCTTTTTCGCAAGTTAGAGATAAAGAGGTAATATCTTTCATACAAAAGAATATCATTTACAGATTTGGAGTACCGGCCGAGATTATGTGCGACAATGGTTCACAGTTTATAAGTGATAAAACTCGCACGTTCTGCGAAAAACGAGGAATCATGTTTATCACTTCTACTCCAAGATATCCACAATCCAACAGATTGGCTGAATCAAGCAACAAAGTCATCATCAATTCGATTCGAAAGAGGTTGAAAGGAGCAAAAGGCAAATGGGTAGAAGAATTACCATTCGTCCTATGGGTAAATTGTACGACACCAAGAGCATCAACAGGACAGACTCCATATTCTTTAGTATATGGATATGAAGCGGTATTGCCAATCGAAGCCCAAATACCAGTTGCCCGAAATCGAACATATGATCAAAATGCCATAAATTTATCTTACGACCTGGATGCTCTAGAAGAACTCCGAGAAAAGGCATTACGAACAATGGCTGCACAAAAGGGAATCGTCAAAAGATATTTCAACAAAAAGGTAAAGGCCAAAATTTTTCAAGTTGGAGATTATGTCTTACGACATGTGTTTCAAAACACACAAGAGCCAAATGCTGGAAAACTTTCCATCAAATGGGAAGGACCCTACGTAATTTCCAAAGTCATTGGAAATGGAGCATACAGACTTACGACAATGGAAGGTACGGAAATCCCACGAAGTTGGAATGCCCATCATCTTAAAAGGTACTATTTCTAAACCTATTTACATACGATTTATTTTCATGGATCGATTACTGACTTGAGCGTCGGAGCGTCGTTGGTCAAACCAACGGCCACCCCCTAGCAACCATGTTTGTTCGCAGGTATCGCACGATTATCGCAAGTATCGCACAATTAACGGATGTATCACACGAACTATCGCATGTATCGCTTGATTGTCGCAGGTATCGCACGATTATTGCAAATATCGCACGACTAAATTGCTTTAAACGCACGATTATCTCGCAAGAGCGCAAGACAATTCGCCAGTCGCACGTATACTCTTATGAGTATAAAAAGAAACGTTTCTAATTTAAGTCTTAGGACTTTAAAACAAACGCATGCAAAAACAAAGGCTAAAACGCATGATACAAGCTATAACGCATAATATAAAGCTTAAAACGCAAGACAAATGTTGAAAGTCAAAAGCACACGACAAATGATTATTGAATTAAAAGTTTTCCATTAATACTTTGCTAAAAATTAGCAAGATTACAAAAATTGAAAGGAAAATACAAAAGCTACTCTATGGAGCATCAGAAGTAGGAGGATCTGCGACAGGGGCTTCTTCGGTCTCTAGAGGATGCGAAGGGACGGATCCAGAGGTTTCAGGAACCTCCTCCTCGACACCTACGTCCTTGACTTCAGCAGGCTTCTTCTCTTCAGTTGCCGCTTCTTCGTCCAGATCCTTTAGATCTTCCTCGTCCAGAAGATCTTCGGAACCCATCTGTGGAGTGATGGTCCCAGCAGCCACACGTCGCATAACCGCAGTACGTGCGACCACTCGGACTAGAGCAGCATCCTCCTCAAGCTCCTGGATCTTGGACGACAGCGCCTCCTCCCTCTCAGTCTTCTCCCATCGAACGGTTAGCAGTTCCTTCTCCAGCTCCTTCGTACGATCCAAGGCCAACTTCAGCCGTTCCCGTTGTTGGACCTGAAACCGATCGCTAATTTCCAGCTTCGATTCAAGGTCCCCAATTTGGACCGACTTGGTGTTAACATCATCGGTCAATTGGGCCAGCTTCTTCTTGGCCTTGTCAGCTTCCTTCCTGGCCACTTTGGCGTTATTCTGATTAGACGCCATCTCCTCCTTAATCTTAGCCATCCGTGTATGGAGGCTAAGACTAGTTTGGAGAGCCTGCAAAAAGAAAAGAAGAGATCAGAATTTGTATGACAAAATAGCAACAAAAGACGTACGATATGAAAGAACACTTACCAGAAAGGAGATGCCCGCGACAGAGGCATCCAGATCCTCGATGTCGGCCTCCTCCATGCGCGCCTTCTGGGCAGGGATATGGAACTGCTCCAGAACCGGGAAGATGGACTTCGTCCTGATGACGTCATCCACCATGAAGTCGGAGGGCATGCTGATGGTCATGGTCGTAAGACCAGACCCCTCCTTCTCCTTACCCTTGTCGGCCTTCGACGCAGGCCGGCTCGTCGCACCCGCCTCCTTTGCGGGTGGAGCGAAGCTGAGAGGAATCGCCTCAGTCCCACCTTCAGCCTTTCGTTTGGCATCCTTAGGTGGGGAATCCAGAGAAACGTACGACGACCTCGTACGTTTAGCCACTAAACCCTCTTGGGCCGCAACCTTCCTTTTGGCAGCACGAGCAGCTGCCTCCATCGCCGATGTTTTCTTAGAAGCTGAACATACATAAAAAGAAAAACCGGAGTAAGAAACATACGACTACAAATAAAAATTAAGTTATCATCGTAAGATGATTACCTTCCATATCAGCCTCTTCGATCACTTGAACCTTCGGTTCGACGTCGCTCTCGTCACCACCCTTCGACATCCTATACCTGCGGTCTGTCACGCTGTAGCTAACGAAACGTTCGATCGCTTCAGAACTCTCCACGAACGAAAAGTTAATGGCTGCAGAAAAGATAACAAAGGATTAACAAAAGAAGATAATTCAAATAAATTAAAGGAGACAAGAAAAGTTTAATTACCGCCTTTGTTCCATTCAGGAACGACCCACGATTCCTCACCCACGACCGAAGATGTTTGAACGAAGACGTATCTCGCCTTCCATCCACGATCGTTCACTTGGGTACCGTGAACCAACATGGCATCACTCCTCTCCCTTGGAAACAACCCATAACGGTTGTAGGGAGAGCGAATCACATTGTACGCAGAAAGGAGGTCGTCGACCGAGAACGCAGGACGATCCCAGTTTTTGGTCACCCGTTCGATTACATGGACTACGCGCCAAAACTGGGGCATCAGTTGTCTCGGAGACAAATCGAAACGAGTCATGAATGCCCTAGCCAGAGGAGAGTATGGCCATCGAAATCCGACTTTGAACGGATACTCGAACAGAGAAAAAAAGCCCGTCGGAGCATCCGCCGGACGAATTTCTCCGGCCACCCTCACCAAGGCACCCTCAGGAAGTCCTGCTAACTCCCTCAACTCCTCTACCTCTAAACTTTCGGTAAATGAACTCCTAACTTCGTTTGACATGATGAAATCTAGTTGACCTAAACTATTCCTTAAGCGAGTAAACCTAAGGGCGTCTAAACTTTTAGTACTTTTTCTAGCAATTGATTTCAGACGCATGAAACAGGGAAGAAAGAGGTACCTTATAAACCTAGACGCACGAAATATTTACCGAAATTAGAATCGGATTACGATCTCGTGAATTGATTTGGAAATTAAGAAGATTTGTAAAATCTTTTCTCATTATCAAACACTTTATTTATAGTAACCAAATCATACGTGAGTCATCAGAGATAATCATGCCACGTGTCGACAATTAGCCGTTAGAGAACACGCGTCCAGAATAACAGCTATATTCCTAACGTTAATTCGACCGTTAAGTAACGTATTTTTACTCCTTGTCCAACGAATTAAAGATTTAGATAAAATTAGAATTATTTTCTAAATCTTGGGGGCAAAATTGTTAGGGTAAAAATCCACAATCGCACGATGATCAACTATAATCGTAAGACAAATGTTAGGACAATGGTCCTATATTAAGATAAGGTCCTAAGATAAAACCTAAAAGAGCTATCGAAGAAAGATCATTGAATATCGAACGAATACGTCGACTAAGTCGAACGATGATTATAATGTCGTACGACGGTACTAACAAATAAACATACGAAGTTTATGTCTTTGATGCAGGCAAGCTGATTATAATATCTAACAATTGTCCACCTTTGAGAAAGTCCGAGATTGAGTACTATGTCATGTTCGTTGGAGTTCATCACTACAACGAACATGTTTTAAGTTATATATCGTTCGATAGAAGCCAACGACATCGAGATCGACCGTTACAAGCAAGATTCTCGCAGCAGTTACAATCTGGACATTAACTCTCAACCAATAACGTTGGACAGTTACTCTCCGAGCATTAAATATCAACAATAACGTTGGACGGTTACGATATAGATAATTGTCAGGATCAAACAACAAGAACACTCAGAAAAACTAAACTAAAGTGTTTTGCGGAATAAACAATTTAGATTTAAACTTAATCAATGAATTCTTATTGAAAACTGAATGATTACAACCATAAGCCCCAATCTAATTTGAACAGACTCAAACTAGACGTGCAACACTTCTCTATTGCAGGGATCAAGTATGACCTTGAGGCTTCTAATTCTCTCAAAACAATCTCTCTCAAAAGTTCTCAAAAACTATCGTATTTCAGACTGCTAAACAAAGATAACTATATATTAGATACAATACAATGAGATAAGGAAACAATAGAGTAAATCTACTAGATCTTCAATTATCTTCTAAAACTTCTCCAAGATCTTCGCAATCTTTACTTTATCTTCAACCAGCATCCTTTCCTTATCGCATCTCTTTGAGCAGTGGTAAATCAAAAGCAGAGTTAACTTGAACAACTAGCAGAGTTAAGTTGTTCCAGCAGAGTTAACTTTGACTAGCAGTGTTAACAGCAGAGTTAACCACTTTTCTTCTTCTAGCAGTCTTTACTTTCAAGGTAGCAGAGTTAACTCAGCAGGATTAAACTTTGAGCCAGCAGAGTTAACTCACTTTCTTCATCAGCAGGGGTATTCAGCAGAGGTAACACTCATCTTCAGTTTCAGCAGGGTTAAATTTACAACTTCAAATCCCAACAATCTCCCCCTAACTTAACTTCTGATTTCAATCAGAAATTAAGTTCTTCAACTGTTGCATAGCTTCTTTGATCATCCAAGCTTGAACTGAATCATTTGAGTCTTTCAAAAATTCTTTGAACTTTGCCAATCCATACTCATACATAGCTACTCTATCTTCAGCAGTAATCAAATTCAAAATTCCATCAAATTCTGGATTACTTCTTTGCTTTCCATTGTTCCATTGCACAAAGTAGAATTTCTTGTAAATACCTCTTACTCCCCAAAGAACTACTTTTTCTACCTCTGCATTTTCTTCTTCTCTTAAGTCTGATAACTGTTTTGTCAGACTTTCAATGACTTCCTTCTCAAGTACATTCAGGACAGACTTCTTACACTTCAGAATCCCTTCAATCATTTTTCTGTCAAAGTCATATCTCTTATCAACTAGAAAGTAACTATTACTACCTTCACTATAAGAGACTGAAAACACTCTGTTTGTCTTGTAACCAGCCCAAGCAACTACATCTCCTTCTTCCACTTCACCTTTCTCCAATCTCATGTTCTTTTTCTGCTTTTCCTCCTTGGCTTTCTCATAAGCAAACATGGTTTGAAGATTTTCTTGAAAGAGAGCACTACCATCAAAATTTGTCATCTCTTTTGTATATCCAATCTCATAAAGCTTCTTCAAGTCATGAACTGAGAGTCTTGTAAACATGGCTTTGACATTGGCAAACACCTCACATTTCTGATCATCTCTCACAATCCTGAAGAATATTTTGTTATTGTCTTCAAAGTAATTCCAATCCATCACATTGGACACTTCAGTGAAGATCTTCCTCTTCTTGGTTGGCCTCTTATGAGCTATGGACTTTTTCCTCTTTGCTTGACTGATCTGCTTAGCCAGTTTAGCTGTTTCCTTCTCTATCTGAGTTGATTCCTTTTCATTCTTCTTATTCTCTCTTACATCAGCAGTGGTAACAGCTTCTTTATCCACGGCAGTGATATCTTCAGCATCATGCACTTCTTCTTTTTTATCCTCTTCTACATGCTGCTTTGCATCAGTCTCACCATCAGTCTTCTTTACAACATCAGTCTCCTTTACAATTCTGGCTTCTTCATAGTGCTTTTTGACTTTCTCAAAAGACCACCTTGAAAAGTATTGGACAGGTCTTCCAACAATTCCAGCTAGACTTCTCACCATTCTTCTTCTTTCTTCAGTCCTAGACAATGGCTTGATAATCTTCTTTTTGATCTTTTCTTTCTCAACTTCCTTGTTGAATCTGTCTTGAAGTTTCTTAGCTGCAGCCTTTCCAACCTTATCTTGCTGAGCTTGTTTCTTCTTTCTTTCCTTCTCTTCTTTATTCAATCTTTCTCTATCTTCCATACTTAGCTTCTTAGCAAGAGCTTCTGAAGCTTCATATTCCAACACTTTCCTTTGAGCCTCAACAGCTTCATCATCAGCTTCTTCTTCTACTATCTTCTTCCCTTTATCTTGCACATCAAGTTCTTCTATCTTCTTCTTCTTCATAGATTCACCTTCCTTAATAATGACCCCTTTTAGGAGTCATCTTGGGTAGTTGAACTAGAACTTGAGCCAAAGTAAGTTCATCAAGGCTTTGAGCATCAGGTTGAGACTCAGACTCCCCCTCAACTTCAGTTCCCCTTATCACTTCTTCAGGCACTTTCTCAGACACATCATCCATAACTTGCTCTTTTTCTACATTGGCCTCATTCATAACAGGTTCTTCTTCTACATTGGCCTCATTCACAACAGCTACATTGGCCTCATTCACAACAGCTTTGTCAAATTCTGGAACACATGACTCTGGAACACTCTCAGTAGCAGTGTTAAGTTCATCAGTCTTGAGTTTCTTCTTGTCACCCTCCCCCTTGACGTTTGCCTTCTTTGCCTTCTCCCCCTTTGTGAATCTGGCCAAGGTGAGGAATCTTCTTTGATAAGAAAAGGCATGCATTCTCAAGGTGTGAACAGTGCTGGTAAGCTGCTGGATTTTCTTTTGTTGAGAGAACACTTGGTCTTCCAGAGCATGAATTCTTCTTTCTTGAAGCTTGAAATTGTTATCATGACTGTGAAGATCATTGGCAATCATAGTGAACTTATCCGTCAAATCTTGTTGGTTAAAGCTACCCTCACCAGGTTTAGAGGTTTTTACACTCTGTGCTGGATCTTTAGGTGTTGTCATGGAAGTCTTCAGCCTAGCTGAAGCACTTGTCATTCCCTTGGTTTCTTGGCACCTGGGACCTCCCTTTGATTGCTCAATAGGAGTTGCCGTAGAGGGGGTCTTATCTATGTTCAGACTGTCCTGATGTACACCTTGTGCAACATCAGTAGTCTGAGCCTCACCATCCACATGTCCAACCTTCTCCTTAGTGGACACCTTCTTTGAGTGGGGTTTCACTCCATGGGAATCCCTTTTGGTTTTCTCAAGTGGAGAGTGCTCCACAAGAGGGCTTAGAGGCTTAGGGTTTTAGAATCAGAGGAGGAAGGAGCTCCTTTGTTCTTTCTGATATATATTTGGAGTGAAGGCTTGGGGTATTTAGAAATAAGAACAGAGGGAATTTCTTGAGTGGAGGATGTGGGTAGGTCATAAGTGGGTATGCTTGGTGATGTAGGATGCAAGCCTGATGCCTCATCCTGAGAGGGATTCACTCTCATCATTGTAGAGAATAATGGAGTGAATGTGGTATTGCTACCAGAAGAGATCCTCTTCATGTTGGAATATACTTTGCCATTAAGAGCACCACTTTGATAAGTAGCCCCTGTTTTTGGTACATCCGTCAATTCCAGGGTTATAACTTCTTGCACAAATCTTGGAAACATGAAAAATGTTTTGACCTGATTTGAAGAAGAAGACTTTTTGGAAAGCTTCTTGTTCATGTTTTCCAGATTAGTGACAAGACCATCAAAAATCATTTGTGAAAAGTTGAAAACTCTTTGAGTAGACAAGCATACCAAAGCAGAAGCCATGGTGCTGCTAAACTCCCCAAAACTTGTTGACTTTTTAGAAATACACAGAAGAAGGGTATGCACAAAGAACCTCCATTGAGAACACAGTTTCCCCTTTTTAAACTTCATTGAGGATGAAGGACCTACATAACCCATTCTAACCATGTTGTCAATGATATCAGAATGGTCAAGAAGTGTTATACTAGTAGAGGTAAAATAGAAGCAGGGTTAAAAATAGCCTAGCAGTGGTAAATCGCAAAGAAAACAGGGGTAAGTTAGGTCTAGCAGTGATAACATACAAGCAGAGATAACTTACACCTAGCAGGGGTAACTGCTAAGAAGCAGTGGAAACTCTAACTAGCAGAGGAAACTCTAACTAGCAGAGGAAACTCTAACTAGCAGAGGTAACCAGCAGTGGTAATTGCCAGTTTTCATTTGCGATTGTCTTACCATCCCTGTAATCAAAAATATGACTCACCTCTATGCCTTGGATTCCTGAAACACTCAACAAACATATTAGATACACCTTATACAAACTCTACAAGGAAGAACAAGAAATATAGCTTTATTCAGAGTTAATCATGCCCACACTTGTAATTAAAAATTTGAATCTGCCAACATCAAATGCTTTTGTAAAAAGATCTGCATATTGGTAATCAGTGTGAACCTTCAAAACCTGAATTAGCTTCTTTTCATTGGAGTCCCTTATAAAGTGAAACTTGATTTCTATGTGCTTTGTTTTAGAGTGCTTAACAGGATTGTTAACAATGCTAATAGCACTATTATTGTCAATGTACAAGGGGGTGTTCAAGAAGGTGATACCATAGTCCAACATTTGATTTTGAATCCATAGAACCTATGAACAGCACTGTGCTGCAGCCACATATTCTACTTCTGTTGTTGATTGTGAGACTGTGGTTTGCTTCTTGCACTGCCAAGATACCAATCTGTTCCCCAAAAATTGACATCCTCCTGATGTAGACTTTCTATCTAGGCTTGCCCCTCCATAATCACTATCAGTGTAGGCCAATAACTCAAAGGGAGAATCAAATGGATACCACAACTCAAGTCTGGGTTGGCCTTTAAGATACTTGAAGATTCTCTTGACTGCTTGTAAATGAGAGTCCTTGGGTCTTACTTGAAACCTAGCACACACACAAACAGCAAACATAATGTCAGGTCTAGAAGCAGTTAAGTACATGAGAGAGCCTATCATAGATCTATATTGATGAAGATCCACTTCCTCCCCCTCAAGGTCTGTTGTCAGTTGCTTGTGTGTTTCCATGGGAGTTGAGGCTGGTTTGGAGTCCTGAAACCCAAACTTTGTGAGCATATCTTTGACATATTTGGACTGGTTGATCAGAATTCCATCTTCCTTCTGTGTAACCTGTAGTCCAAGAAAGAATGTCAATTCTCCCATGGAGCTCATCTTGAACTTTTTGTGCTTCAGTTCTTCAAAGTCTCTACACATCTTATCCTTGGTGGAACCAAAGATAATATCATCTACATAGATTTGCACCAAAAGTAGATCTTTCCCTTCTTTCCTGATAAACAAAGTTTTGTCTATCACCCCTCTTTCAAACTGGTTGTCCAAGAGATAGGTAGACAGAGTGTCATACCATGCCCTTGGAGCTTGATGAAGCCCATACAATGCTTTTCTCAATTTGTACACCTTTTCAGGATACTTAGGGTCTTCAAATCCTGGAGGTTGGCAAACATAGACTTCTTCATCAATGGTCCCATACAAGAAGGCACTCTTTACATCCATCTGGTAGACTTTGAATCTCTTGTAGGATGCAAATGCCAGAAAAAGTCTAATTGCTTCAATTCTTGCAACTGGAGCAAAGATATTATCATAGTCTATGCCTTCTTCTTGTGTGTAACCCTGAGCCACTAGCCTGGCTTTGTTCTTGATGACAATTCCTCTCTCATCCTTCTTGTTTCTGAAGATCCATCTTGTGCCAATAGCTCTATGACCACTAGGCAAGTCCACCAAGTCCCACACATGTTGCAAGACAAACTGAAGTAGTTCCTCTTGCATAGCCTCTATCCAGCTTGGATCTTTCATGGCATCAAACACCTTCTTTGGTTCATTCTTGGAAAGAAAACATGAGAACATCTCAGAATGAGGATTCACATATCCCGCTTCTCTGCTTTGCTTCCTTGTAATCATAGGAGAGGCCACATCTCCAATCACTTGAGAAGTAGGGTGATTCTTTTGAGTTCTTGTCAGGTGTAGGGGTTCTTCAGATAAAGTGTTCCCTAAATTTGAGTCATCTAGATCAGATTCTATTGGATCTGGTTGAGTTATCTCACTTGCATCTGCAGACTCACTTTCCACATTACTTTCAGGCTGTGGATTTTCTTCAGTCTCTATCTCACCTTCTTGTTGCTCTGAAGCATCCTCTTGTACTTCAGATTCTGAATCTTTCTCTTCTAAACTGTTGGAAGGTGGAGGAAACAGAACAAAAGGTGCATCTGTCTTCTTATATTCAGAAGTAAGACCTGTATCAACTGCATTGCTCATGTTCAAAGAGTTAGTGAGTGAATCAATGTCAAATAACCATTCAGGACCAGTCCCATGCACATCAGGAGTGTGTTCATTGAATTTGACATTGTCACTTTCCTCAATTGTTCTAGAAATAGCATTGAATACTCTAACTGCTTTGCTCTGTGTTGAGTATCCCACAAAGAAACCATCATCTGCTTTGCTTTCAAACTTCCCTAGGTGAGTTTTGGTATTTAAGATAGAACAAGGACACCCAAAAGGTACAAAGAAACCTAGGAAAGGCTTTTTGTTTTTTAAAAGTTCATAAGGTGTTTTTCCCTTGGACTTGACTACATGAACCCTGTTTTGCACATAGCAGGCAGTGTTAACTGCTTCTGCCCAAAAAGTGATTGGTAATTTTGAGTCTGCTAACATGGTTCTTGCAGCCTCAATCAGTGTCCTATTTCTCCTCTCAGCAACTCCATTCTGTTGAGGAGTTCTAGGAGCACTGAATTGTCTTTCAATACCTTTTTCTTCACAAAAAGAGTTCAAATCAGCATTCTTAAATTCAGTCCCATTGTCTGATCTAATGACTTTTACCCTTAGGTTCACTTGATTCTCAATTCTTTTCACAAAGGGTTTGATCAGTCCACTTGTCTCATCCTTTGTTCTTAGAAAGAAAACCCATGTAAACCTAGAATAATCATCAATTATCACAAGACAATATGATTTCTTGCCTATACTCATCACATTGGTAGGTCCAAACAAATCCATATGTAAAAGTTGAAGAGGAGCAGAGATAGTGTTTATTGACTTTGATTTGTGTGAAGCCTTGTGTTGCTTACCTTTAAGGCAGGCCACACAGTTATCATCAAGTGTGAACTCTATTGAGGGAAGACCTCTGACTAATTGATTTTTAACAAGTAAATTCATGGTCTTAATGTTCATGTGCCCCATCCTTCTATGCCAAAGAGAGGGTTCAGTCACTGAAGCTTTTGAAAACAAACAGTTCACAACTTCTGATGGCATTCCATTCAAGTCCAGACAATAAACGTTATCTTTCCTGGGAGTTCTCAATAAAAATAAACTCTCATCAACTACAAATTTGGGAGAAAGTATCATGCACTCTGTATCACTGAACAGAGTGAAGAACTTCTTATCACACACCTGAGATACACTCATCAGGTTGTATCTGAGTTGGTCCATATAGTATACATCTTCTAAGGTTAACTTACCTCCTGTAACCTTACCTTTACCTGTAACCTTACCTCCTCTTGGATTATCTCCAAAGGCAACATATCCTCCATTGAATCTAATGAAATCTTCAAGAAAGGATCTATTGCCTTTCATGTGCCTTGAGCAACCACTATCCACATGCCATAAGTTCTCATTCCTGTCTGGGTTTCCCTGCACATAAAGAAAATAGGTTAGTTTCTTGAGGGAACCCAAGCCAATATGGTCTTGGGTTCTCCTTTATCATTAACATAATTGACCTCTGTCAATCTATTGAGCTTCAAAAGATAATCTTTGTTTGGGATCTTGTGACTGGAATATTTGGTTACAATGGGTTTTCTTATTGAAGGTGTAGCAGTGGGAACAGTGTTTGGGTTACCACTGCTGTTATTACTAGCAGCAGTGTTAACTTTTATTTCTTTGAAATTTTACCACTGCTATCACAGGCAACACTGTCAATACCACTGCTTGTAGAAGCAGTAGTATTGTTTAGTGAGGCTTTTGGTACCCATTTAGTATCCATCTTAACAGTCTTCTTTTCAACCTTTTTCTTTTGAACTATGACTTTCTTTTTAGGTTGACTTTTCTTATGCTGAGCCATTTGCTCCTTGACAAAAGGTTTTGGAACAGACCATCTGCTATTATACTCTGTCCTCCTGGTTTGGAACTGCTTTTGATTCTGAAAATTCACCCTTTGATTTTGAAAATTAAACCTTTGATTAAAAGGGTTATAATAGCAGTCATTGGCCAGATGGTTAAGCTTACAGCATATAAAACAGGGTTTTGGCTTGTTAATCTTCTTCAGATCAACACCATGAGTTTGAGCCCATTGGTTGTTCCAATTCCTTTTGTTTCCTCTGAACTTATCATTTGATTGAGGCTGTTTAGAAGTACCAGGATCACTGTCATTCCTATAAGTTGAATTACCAACTTTTGCAGGTTCCTGGTCAATTACTTTTTCCTTCCCTTTCCTAGAAGTAACTGCTTTCTTACTAGGCACATAGGGCATACCTCCCTTTTCATTTGTAAGGATGTGGTTTTCCTCAGGGATGTTCTCATGAGGTTTATCCTTGATCTCACTATCTTCCTCATCATCACTACTTAAAGGATCTACTCTGCTAACTCTCTCCTTAATGTCCTCTCTGTTCAAGTGATCTAAGATATCAGAGGTAGGGGGAATGTAGGTATGATTTCGGGGAGGAGGAGTATTGTGATACCCTATCCCTCTTTTGAGTTCATCATGAATTTGAGCCTTTAGAATTTCTTCCAAGGCTTTAGAGGACTTAGTGAATTTATCAAGGTCTTCCTTAGCTTTTTCTAGTTCCTTCTTAACTGATTCTAACTCCTCACTTGAGTTCACCAGTTTCTTCTCAAACTCCTTTTTCTCCCACTTCCAGTAGTTGTAGTCATACTCAAACTGGAGTTCATTCTCTTTGTAGGACTTAATTTGGTCCTCTAGGTTTTCAATGACTATCCTATACTCTCTCCTATCAATCTCCATGCTTTTAATGGTATCACTCATGGTCTGATTGTGATCCCTATACTTTTTAACAGTCTCAATGCAAGAATTAGAACACAGTTTAGAGGATACCTCATTTGGAAGTTCAGGTTTAGTGATCTTAGCCATCAATGCATGATTTTGAATGGCTTCTTCAGCTTGATCACTCCAGTCAAATCCCATGCCTTCTTGGGACACCAAAGCTTGAGAGGAGTTGGTGTTGTTTCCTCTGTTGGGTCTGGGAGGATAGGATTGTCCTCCAGAGTTAGCTTGTTGATGAGTGCTACTTCCTTTGCATTCTCTTGCAAAGTGACCAGGTTCATTACACTTGTAGCACCTGGCCTTGGATTTGTCAAATCCAGCAAGATCTCCTCTCTTGGCATCAAAGTTGTTTCTGCCAGTCCTTCTTATAAACCTCTTCATCCTCATGGTAAGCATGGCCATCTGCCACTTGATGTCCATCTCTTCAAGATCATCTGCATTAATTTTTCAAGATCATCATTAATTAATGGTGATCTGACATGATTAGCAAGGAAAGCTTCCATAACTGCATCTCCACTAGAATCTTGTGACACAGAAGATTTATCATTAGAATAGTCAAGATTAATATTAGAAGAGTTAATATTAGAATAATTAATATTAGCAGAGTTAATATTAGAAGAAGAAGGATTCTCAGAGGTGTAGAGAGCCATGGTATGTGAGTATCCAGATGGTCTTCTTTTGGCCTCCACTTCTGATTCAAAGATCCTTAGATCATTGTATAGGTCTTCAAGCTCTTTATCTTCCAGATCATCTCCTTGCCTGAAGGACACAGTGTACATAGTCCATTCCTCACTTAGTGATCTGAGAAATTTTCTATTTACTTCATCCTTCTCCATCTTCACATCCACATTGGCAAGTTCTCCAATTAATTTGTTGAACCTGTCAAAAGTTTGAGTCATTGACTCATTCTTAGTAGAAGTGAAATTCTCATACTGTTGCTTCAATAAAGCTTTTTGATTCCTCTTAGAACTTTTGGTTCCTGAGAATCTCTTTTCTAGAGCAATCCATAGGGATTTTGCATCAGGGCAGGTACAGAATTGATGTTGGTACTCATTAGGAATAGCCAACAACAAGGTACTCAAAGCTTTCATCTCAGTCTACTTCCTCTTCTTATCTGCATCAGATTTTGGGGGTGCTCCAGCAACTGCAGCTTCAGGAATACTAGGCCCATGTTCCACCACCTCCCATAGAGCATAATCAGTGAGAAGCATGTATTGCTTAATGCGGATTTTCCACATCTCAAACTCATTGGGTTTGAGCATGGGGACCTTGGACACAAGAACAGAATCCTGAGAATCCATTGATCTAAAAGTTTTCTGAATAACACAAGCTCTGATACCACTTGTCAGGATCAAACAACAAGAACACTCAGAAAAACTAAACTAAAGTGTTTTGCGGAATAAACAATTTAGATTTAAACTTAATTAATGAATTCTTATTGAAAACTGAATGATTACAACCATAAGCCCCAATTTAATTTGAACAGACTCAAACTAGACGTGCAACACTTCTCTATTGCAGGGATCAAGTATGACCTTGAGGCTTCTAATTCTCTCAAAACAGTCTCTCTCAAAAGTTCTCAAAAACTATCGTATTTCAGACTACTAAACAAAGATAACTATATATTAGATACAATACAATGAGATAAGGAAACAATAGAGTAAATCTACTAGATCTTCAATTATCTTCTAAAACTTCTCCAAGATCTTCGCAATCTTTACTTTATCTTCAACCAGCATCATTTCCTTATCGCATCTCTTTGAGCAGTGTTAAATCAAAAGCAGAGTTAACTTGAACAACTAGCAGAGTTAAGTTGTTCCAGTAGAGTTAACTTTGACTAGCAGTGTTAACAGCAGAGTTAACCACTTTTCTTCTTCTAGCAGTCTTTACTTTCAAGGTAGCAGAGTTAACTCAGCAGGATTAAACTTTGAGCCAGCAGAGTTAACTCACTTTCTTCATCAGCAGGGTATTCAGCAGAGGTAACACTCATCTTCAGTTTCAGCAGGGTTAAATTTGGAACTTCAAATCCCAACAATAATGATGAACCATAGTACCGTTGGACGGTTATTTTGAAGTTACTATAAAAGAAGGATCAAGCCAACATTTGAAGACACGAAGTCTGCTCGAAGCTTACAAGTTCTATTTTGGCTATTCTTTGATCATCAGTTGTAAATTACATTCGATCTCATTGTTATTTCTCTTGTAATCGTACGACCGGGGCTGTATACTTGAAGGACATCACCCCTAATTGGTGATCATAGTGCATTGTCGACTTACCTTCTAGGTCGACCGCAGGTTTTTTCCTCCTTCGAGAGGTTTTTCCTGCGTCATCAAATTATTTGTCTCATTTTTACTTTCTCGCACTTCTCATTGATTGTAATTTCTTTCTCTCGACGGTTAAGCCTCACACAAGTTTCTTACGACATCGAATTGTGTAATTTTTTACATAAACACTTATGAGTTAATCAAGATGTGTCTAAGTTGGGATGAACACTCATATTTACTTTAAAAAGACAACCCAAACAATTATAAGAATGATCTATTTTCTTTTGAGAAACAACCCGACCCTCTAGTTTCATATGGCCTTTATTTTGTATGAAGATATTCATAACTTCTGCCTCTTTGATGACAATTGACAATGGTAAATATAGTCTTTTGTTTTTCCAAATTTATAAATTAAAAGGTTGATATTATGAAATTTAGACAGTTTTTGTCATAGGTTATAGTCAAAGGGTGGCAAATACAACCATACATCTTTTCTGATTCAGAGTTCTAAGTTCTAACTACAAAGTACAAACAAACAAATTTTAATAAATTTAAATGTGTTTGGGAAATTTAAACTAATATAAATTTTTGGATAATATATTTGGGCCCAAGTAGTAAAGATGTACATTCAGGGACCATTTTAACAAATCCATTGACCCATCTTACATTCCTTAACTGTTCAGACCACATTTGCTAAAATTTAGGTATTAGCCATAGTACAAGATTTTATAATGTTACTAGGTACTTCTCTGGGGCCGTGCTAAGCACGACCCACGACGGCTTGCTAGTAAGTTTTTCAAATACGCAAATATACATAAGAGAACATGATATTTCATACATTACTAACTGTAAATATTAGGTTACATTAGTGTTTAGAGAGACATGTAACCATTTCAAACTACCTTCATGCGGCAAAAGGTTTACCATAGAATGAGATGACAAACTTCTTTTTTTGTGTGCTATGTGAACAATGATTTCAAATCTGCTGATATATTCATTGTCATGCTGACTTGTATAAAGGAGTACACTATTGCAAATTGGTTCAACGGTCAAAAACCTTGAAGTTCTATATGATATAGAGGGATTACAAAAATGAGTTCAAAGGAAGATATGATTTCTGCCTTAAACAAGACACGAGTTTGAACTTTCAGAAGTAAATATGAACTGTAATAACCAAGATTTCTGGATGGAGTTAATTAAGTTAAGTTTCGGTCAAATGACCTTTTTGTGAGAATATGAAGATTTTTGGGTTAAATGTGTTATTTCTGAAAAGCTTTTAATGGTATGGGCTTATACCATTTTAGGTATAGGCTTGGCCCAAAACCCTAGGTATTTAAATCTTAAACCCTAATTCTTAGCCATTTTTGGGAAATTTTTGTTAAGTGTGTGTTAGTGTGTGTGTTAGAAGGGAACTTGAATCCATTTCACCATTTCAAGGTTGGGAAATCGTCACTAAGGCACGTTAGGCAAGGGCTATAGCAAGACTGTGAGAAATTGCCCAGGTGAGTTCCCTTGCCTAATTTTAATGGGATAAACTGTTTTGAACTGGATTTTAATTGCCCATTCTGTTTGATAAATGATTTTGACGTACGAACTACTTTATGAAATATGATAACGTGACATAATTGTTGATTACATTTAAGCATGCTTAAAATGGTAATGACTTGATAATTTGACTGATGTGTTGCATTATAGACACTGGGTACCTTGGAACCTCGGGTTTCTTGGGAGTTTACCATTTGGTCAGATCCGCCACTTCGGGGTACCTCGGGACTACGTCCCTTGGGAGTTATTGTCAGGCGACCTGGGCTGGGCCTGGGCTGTGTTTTCTTTGTCCGCACACATTTAGTGGTTTTGATTTGAATTACGGCCAGCGGGTCGGAACTGTTTTATTTACTGTTTGGGGAATTCACTAGACCATATGGTCTAACCCTCGCTTTCCAAATTCTTTTCTTTCTTATTTGTTATAGGAGTAGCCCGAGGGAGAGAGAAGGGCAAGGATAAGGTCTGATGTCTAGATAGAGTCGGCCTTGGTTTTCTCTTTTTACGCACTCTAGATACCTAAAATTATTATCTCAGCCATGGAGGGTTGTTCCACGTGCACTTTTAGACACGTTTCCTTTTGATTAAGTACTTTATATATATTTTTTTTCCGTTGCATTAGATCACTGGGATTGTTACTGTTACTGTTATTATATCTGTTGGGATTCGGGGTGTTACAAATTGGTATCAGAGCACTAGTATAAGTGAATTAGTTGACCAGGATTGGGCCTAGTCTTAAACTGTAGGGATTAGGGGCACAGCTGAGATATTAGGTGACCCTAAGATAGGTGCTATTGCGTTGAGTCATTGGGGAAGGAAGTGCGGGGACTAGCGTGCGATATGAAAACGTAAACACACCTGGCCAGTGTAGTTACGAATTCATGTATGCATCCGAACACTCGTACTATCCACGTACCCTGTTTGTAGGGATAACTTAGGTTATTGTTGTTATTTCAGTACTCGATGGTTGGACGCAGCTTGCGAAGCAGAGTGATACCGGAACCTGAGATTCCACCGCCGCCTACTCGTACGACTGCGGTACGAGGAAGGGCCGGGAGTCGAGGCCGTGGTTGGGGAAGGGGAAGAGTCGAAAGAGCGGCGACTGAGGTGGGCGCCAGAGTCCAACCTCGAGCTAGAGGTGGCCGCCGAGCACATAGTGAGAGACCGCCCGTCATACCGGAACCCTCCCAACAGGAGATTTCTGCGAGCCATCCGGCACCTTTCGTCACCAAGGAGGACTTTCAGACTGAAATGGGAAAGCTTCAGGCCACACTGCAGAATCTACTAAACCAGCAAGAGCGATCAAAGTCTGCGGAAGAGAAGGAGGATTCTGGAATGACTAGTCCGCCACCTACTGTGGTTGGTGGCCACTCGCAGTTGACACCGTTGGAGACAGTAGTTCCACCCAAATCTACTCATGGGTGTAGCTACAAGGCGTTTGCTGCATGCAAGCCCCCTTTGTACAAAGGGGAGCGTGATCCAGTCTTGGCTGTGAGGTGGATTGAGGAAATGGAGATGGTGTTTGAAACTTGCCGGTGTGCTGACGAAGACAAGGTAGTATATGCTAGTTCGATGTTGAAGGCGAATGCCTTGAGCTGGTGGAATCTAGAGACGGGAGGAAAGGGATCCGAGATGGTGAGGAAAATGACTTGGGACGGGTTTGTGAAGAAGTTTACTCAGCAGTTTTGCCCTCTGGCGGCAACCAAGAAGATGGAAGAGGAGTTCTTGCGTCTGGAGCAAGGTAATTTGTCTGTGCAAGATTACACCACCCGGTTTATCGAGAAGGCCCGTTTCGCTGGAGTGTATGTTCCAACAGAAGAGCGAAAGGTGGAGCGGTATATCTGGGGTTTGAGGGGCAACCTCAGGGAGTTCGTGCTGAGCAAGGAACCTGCTACGTTTCAGGTGGCTATCACTGCTGCCGAAACGATCGAGCGTGAAAAGAATCGACAGATGACAGAACGAAGCGGAGATAAGAGACGTTGGGAAGGACCAGTCAGCGACCCCAGGAAAGGAAAGTTTCCTAGAGTTGAGCCTCGAGGGGGACCAAACCCGAGCACCAGGCCTTGTGGTAAGTGTCAGCGATTTCATCAGGGAGAGTGTCGCACCGGACCGTCGACTTGCTACCGGTGTGGACAGCCGGGGCATCTGTCTCGAGATTGCGGTAAGGGTAAATCGTGTTACCAGTGTGGGGCGACTGACCATGTTAGGAGTCAATGCCCGCAGTTGAAGAAGGGAGAAGCACCAACGCCCGGAGGACGAGCAATAGCAGCGAAGGATGACAGGAGGGCAGCACCGATCCTAGCTAGAAGTCGAGCCTTTAGGATGACGGCTGAGGAGGCTGAAGAAGCACCGGATTTGGTGACAGGTACGTTCTTGGTTAACTCTTTGCGTGCAAAAGTATTATTTGATACGGGTGCAGATTATTCGTATGCTACCCCTGAACTTCTTAAACTATCATGTGCTAAACTTGAACCTTTGGACCGTCCTTATGAGGCCGACACCGCCAATGGGCGTGTGTGGGTTAGAGAGTTTGCGAGAGGTTGTACTATCGAATTGGAAGGATGCCTAGTGCCTGTAGTGTTAAGACTTATACCTATGGAGGGTTTGAACATGGTATTAGGAATGGATTGGATGATTAGAAACAAGGTGAACATAGATTGTGAACAAAAGATGGTTCGTATCAAATTACCGGATGGAAGAATGGCTGTAGTTTATGGTGCTAAGAGGAATAAGAGTACTAGTTTGATTTCGGTGATTAAGGCAAATCGATGCATTAGGAAGGGATGTCTTTGGTTCATGGCTTATGTTGTAGATTCAAAGAAGGATAAGTTAAAGGTAAAGGATGTCGAGGTTGTTCGTGATTACCCGGAGGTTTTCCCCGAAGACTTAGTTAGTCTACCGCCAGATCGAGAGATCGAATTTCGGATCGATTTAGTACCCGGAGCGACGCCTATCGCTAAAGCGCCGTATCGTCTTGCACCGTCGGAGTTGAAAGAGATGTTGGCACAACTGCAAGAACTACTTGATAAGGGATTTATTCGCCCTAGTACCTCGCCTTGGGGTGCACTGGTTTTGTTCGTGAAGAAGAAAGACGGTGTTGGATATTTTAGTGTAATTGGATTAACTAGTTTGACCAATTTCATCATAATAAGACATCATTTAGGCTTGGCGGTGCGGAGTGCACACCTATTTGAATTTATTATGATATTAGGGGCGAAGCCCCTAATGCACGGGGGTCCGGGGGCAGCGCCCCAGGTAGCGGGGTCCAAGGGGCGGCAGCCCCTGGCGGGGTCCAAGGGGCAGAGCCCCTGGCTGGGGTCGATAAATGCTTAGAAAATGCTTAGAAAATTTCCACTAAGTTATTATATCATAAAATGCTTAAAAAATTTTATTTTCGGAAATTGGGTGGATAAATTCGACCCGGTTTTAACCCGCTTTGACCCGTTGGAAAGTCAACAGAAAACAGAAAACTGCCGAATTGGCAGTTACCCTGTTTTAATGAAATACGATTTTGGTCATCATTTTCTTTACTTCTGGTTCACAAAAATCGCAGACACACATACATAGGATTTCGAAATTCTCTGAATTGTATCCGATTGAATAATTCGGGAGAACCACCGAATTGATTCGATCTGAAAGTGTTTCACGCCTTTCAGAGATATCCGATTTTCGATTTTCGTTACTGTAAATTCCTCACAAACGGCACCACGAGGATGTGTATCGACTACCGAGAACTCAACAAAGTTACTGTCAAGAACAAGTATCCACTACCGAGGATTGACGATTTGTTTGATCAGCTGCAAGGTGCAAAGTTCTTTTCAAAGATTGATCTACGATCGGGTTACCATCAACTCAAGGTTAGAGAAGAAGACATTCCGAAGACGGCTTTTCGGACTCGTTACGGGCATTATGAGTTTCTTGTGATGTCATTTGGGCTTACGAACGCGCCAGCGGCATTCATGGATTTGATGAATAGAGTGTGTAAACCGTATTTGGATGAATTCGTCATCGTTTTCATCGACGACATTTTGATCTACTCAAAGACGGCCGAGGAGCACGGTGAACACCTACGAAAGGTCTTGGAAATGCTAAAGCAGGAGCAACTCTACGCGAAGTTTTCGAAATGTGAGTTTTGGTTGAAAGAAGTTCAGTTTTTGGGACACATTGTGACGCAAGAGGGAATCAAAGTGGATCCAGCTAAGATTGAAGCCATTAAGGATTGGGAGTCGCCAAAATCTCCCTTGGAAGTGCGAAGTTTCCTCAGATTAGCGGGTTACTATTGAAGGTTCATTGAACATTTCTCAGCAATCGCTACACCACTTACGGCATTGACAAAGAAGGACGTCAAGTTCGAATGGACATCGACATGCGAATATGCGTTCAACAATCAGAAAGGGAAATTGACTAGTGCGCCCATTCTCACTCTACCAAAGAAGGACGTAGTCTACTGTGATGCATCCAAGTTAGGCTTGGGGTGCGTCCTCATGCAAGATGGAAAAGTGATTGCATATGCATCTAGGAAACTGAAAGTGCACGAGCTCAATTATCCAACTCACGATATGGAGCTGGCAGCAGTAGTATTTGCGCTTAAGATTTGGAGACACTACCTTTATGGCGTGAAGTGTCAGATTTATACAGATCACAAGAGTCTTCAGTATCTTCTTAATCAGAAAGAGCTCAACATGAGGCAGCGGCGGTGGATTGAACTACTTAGCGACTACGATTGCGAGATCCTTTACCATCCGGGTAAGGGAAATGTTGTAGCGGATGCCCTAAGTCGAAAAGGAGGAAAAGTCAAGCCTGGCATTGTGGATTCTCGAATGGGTATTGTAGCTTACCGAATTAGCGTTGTACCGGACCTCAAGTCGGACATCAAAGAATGGCAAGAGAAGGCATCGAAAGAGGAATACTTGAAGAGCGAGCGAATGGTAGGATTTTTGGATACGCTTGTAACGGACACTGAAGGCTTGAAGCGTTTTGGGAATCGAATCTGGGTTCCAAAACTTGGAGATCTACGAAAGAATATTTTGATCGAGGCGCATAAATCAAAGTACTCAGTTCATCCTGGAACGAACAAGATGTATCATGGTTTGAGGCAAAGTTATTGGTGGCCGGGAATGAAGAAGGATATCGCTTATTTTGTTGTGAGATGTGTGACTTGTCTACAAGTAAAGATCGAACACCAGCGACCGTATGGAAAACTGCAGCAGTTACCAATACCGGAATGGACTTGGGAACATGTTACCATGGACTTCGTGACAAAACTACCCCGAACGCCTAAGGGTTATGATACTATTTGGGTAATAGTAGACCGATTATCGAAGTCAGCTCATTTCTTACCAATGAAAGAAACGTATTCTATGGAGAGACTCGCGAGACTTTATA
Source organism: Centaurea solstitialis (assembly GCA_030169165.1). Taxonomy (NCBI): domain Eukaryota; kingdom Viridiplantae; phylum Streptophyta; class Magnoliopsida; order Asterales; family Asteraceae; genus Centaurea; species Centaurea solstitialis. The sequence goes on along the minus strand of JARYMX010000048.1, from coordinate 64,809 downwards.
TAGAGGAGATTGTACGACTTCACGGGACACCCGTATCTATCGTGTCGGACCGAGATGCCAGATTCACTTCGACTTTTTGGCAAAGCTTCCAACGGGAAATGGGAACGCAGGTCAACTTGAGTACCGCGTATCATCCGCAAATGGACGGACAAAGCGAGCGGACTATCCAAACTTTGGAAGACATGTTGCGGGAATGTGTCTTGGATTTTGGAGGTTCTTGGGAGGATCATCTGTCGTTGATAGAATTCACCTACAACAACAGTTATCACTCCAGTATCGAGGCAGCACCGTATGAGATACTTTATGGGCGGAAGTGTAGGACACCATTATGTTGGAATGAAGTCGGAGAAAAGCAACTTGCCGGACCGGAAGTGGTCCAAATCACTTCAGATAAGATTAACCGGGTACGGGAACGACTAAAGACGGCTAGAGATCGACAGAAGAGTTATGCGGACAAGCGTAGAAAGGATATAGAATTTCAAGTCGGGGACCAAGTTATGCTTAAAGTATCCCCTTGGAAGGGGGTAATTCGTTTTGGAAAGAAAGGAAAGTTAAGTCCTCATTATATAGGACCGTTTAGGATTACCGAACGCATTGGAGCCGTAGCATATAAGTTAGAGTTACCAGTCGAACTAAATGGAGTCCACAACACTTTCCATGTCTCAAACCTTCGGAAGTGTTTAGCGGATCCGGGTGCGGCAATACCCTTAAGTGAGATAAGTATTGATCCGAAGATGAACTTCGTGGAGGAACCTGTCGCAATAGTGGATCCGAAGATCCGTAAGCTGAGGAATAAAGAGATTAAGTTAGTGAAAGTTCAGTGGAAATTCCACAAGGGGCAGGAGTGTACTTGGGAGACGGAATCAGAGATGAGAGAAAGATATCCACACCTGTTTACTGAGTGAATTCCGGGACGGAATTCTTTTAAGGGGGGTGTGATGTAATAACCAAGATTTCTAGATGGAGTTAATTAAGTTAAGTTTCGGTCAAATGACCTTTTTGTGAGAATATGAAGATTTTTGGGTTAAATGTGTTATTTCTGAAAAGCTTTTAATGGTATGGGCTTATACCATTTTAGGTATAGGCTTGGCCCAAAACCCTAGGTATTTAAATCTTAAACCCTAATTCTTAGCCATTTTTGGGAAATTTTTGTTAAGTGTGTGTTAGTGTGTGTGTTAGAAGGGAACTTGAAGCCATTTCACCATTTCAAGGTCGGGAAATCGTCACTAAGGCACGTTAGGCAAGGGCTATAGCAAGACTGTGAGAAATTGCCCAGGTGAGTTCCCTTGCCTAATTTGAATGGGATAAACTGTTTTGAACTGGATTTTAATTGCCCATTCTGTTTGATAAATGATTTTGACGTACGAACTGCTTTATGAAATATGATAACGTGACATAATTGTTGATTACATTTAAGCATGCTTAAAATGGTAATGACTTGATAATTTGACTGATGTGTTGCATTATGAACACTGGGTACCTTGGAACCTCGCGTTCCTAGGGAGTTTACCATTTGGTCTGATCCGCCACTTGGGGGTACCTCGGGACTACATCCCTTGGGAGTTATTGTCAGGCGACCTGGACTGGGCCTGGGCTGTGTTTTCTTTGTCCGCACACATTCAGTGGTTTTGATTTGAATTACGGCCAGCGGGTCGGAACTGTTTTATTTACTGTTTGGGGAATTCACTAGACCATATGGTCTAACCCTGCTTTCCAAATTCTTTTCTTTCTTATTTGTTACAGGAGTAGCCCGAGGGTGAGAGAAGGGCAAGGATAAGGTCTGATGTCTAGATAGAGTCGGCCTTGGTTTTCTCCTTTTACGCACTCTAGATACCTAAAATTATTATCTCAGCCGTGGAGGGTTGTTCCACGTGCACTTTTAGACACGTTTCCTTTTGATTAAGTACTTTATATATTTTTTTCCGTTGCGTTAGATCACTGGGATTGTTACTGTTACTGTTATTATATCTGTTGGGATTCGGGGTGTTACATGAACATTTTAGAGTAGGATATGAATTGAATCAAAATTGTGATCCTCTTATTGGGGATTCAAACTAATCCTTAAAAGTTACCATCAAACATCTTAATTAGTGATCGCCAGGTCCTGGGGTTTTTCATGCTCAGGGTTGAAATCAAAAAAAGGCCCCTAACATATCAAACAAAACAAAACTGACTGTTACTTGCCTAGTGGCGAGGACAATCAAGGTTAGTATAGAAAACTTACATGGGAAGCCTTCAAATGACCAAACTTTTTAAGTTGTGAACATCTTTCATCATCTTTTGACCGATCTAAACCTCTGTGCAATTGAGTATGGACCTGAATAAAGAAAATTGTGTTAAAATTAACATCCAACAAATCATCGATTAGAACAAGGAGACACTATGTTTGATACATTGAGCTAAGAAACAAAAAATTAAATACAATATGAAGTACAAAATCGACACCTTTCCCTTCTTAATTCAACATTCCAGCTCAAACCATGTGAATACCCATAAAATCAATGAAAAAGGGATTTGACACTTTCAGTAAAGAAGCAATAATCAAATAGTTTTCATACCATTGATGACTTTATAAATATAGCGTGCCAGAATGGTGGTATTGCTTTTGGCAGAACCATGAACAATGGGTAGCTAAGATCATTATTCTGATACCACCAGTATACTCCAATCACATGAAGCATAAAAATTATACTATAGCCAACAAGAACAGATAACTTTCTCTCCCCCTGCAAAATTCGCCAATCATTAAGCTTGGAAGGAGACGATCAAAGGGCATTTTGCATCACTTAATATTAGTGGAATTCATACCTTTAAAGCTGTCTGTTTTCGGAGAATATCATTTGACTTGTACATGAAAGCAGTTACATAGATTGTTACAAAGAAACCTACAATCAATCATGACAAATAGTAAACATAAGTTCTCAAGTAGAAACAAAGGTCAAAGGGAATGTGGTACTATAAAAATGCCAAAATGTTCAACCATACAAAAAGGGCAGATTAAATTCCCAAATGCTGAGACTGGTTGGTAGGTTGTATGAGAAAAAGGCAGAATGTTGTAATTTAATGGATTATTCAAAGTACGATGTTGTAGATAACTAAAAAAATGTTTACCTCAAAAAAGCACCAGCAAATAAATGCATGCTCTGCAAATAAAGAGACCAGTCTTAAACCCATATACATTTGTTTTATTTAACCTAAAAACAAGATGGAATCAATCGTTATTTATAATCATGAAAATATATAATCAAGTTAAATATTTATTCCACCAACATTCATATAAATTAATGACCATGAAAATAGAAAAAAGGAAAATGTAAGAAATCTGGGTTGCATCATTATCAACTCATTTCTACGAATTTGCATCAAATTATTGGAGCAATAAAGAGAAAAAATTCCGAACTTTTGAAGCCTTTAAGTTGAATCCCTGCAAAGGGTAAATTTTGTATTAGAATCAGTTCACAACTTAATAGTGAAGCTACATTTACAAGAGAGGTTTACTGGAGGTATTACCTTGCAGTACAATACAAGCCTTCCATCCCCATAACGACATATAACAGACTGATGTTTCCTTGTACTACAAACTTGTTTTTCAATTGGAATTGGGAGTGAGTGAACCCTAGCCATATAGATATATTGTCTTCAATTAGTACCATGTGTTTTGCATGAACAATATACTTTGATGAAGCAATATGTGATTCTATATCTGATTGAGTAAGATAATTTTATTCACTGATGCATCTAATTTCCATGTTATATATATATATATATATATATTAATATAGAGGAAAGTTCAAATGTGAACCACTTTTTGGTTGTGAACGTGAGGACAACCGAGAGTGCGACATGTGACGGCTTTGAGTGTGGTCCCCCTCTTTAATTCAATGCCCTCCCATGAATCGCGCCTAGTCATCCGCCGTGGACTTGACGTGGCACCTGGTCATCTGCCACGTGTCACGCTCTCGGTTGTCCTCACGTTCACAACCAAAAATTGGTTCACATTTGAACCCACCCCTATATATATATATATATATATATAGGAGAGTTATTTTGTTAACCAATGAATTTGTGTTAACCGTGTCAACTCATAGTTGCATACGTAAATCAATGAAAAATTTTTTGTGGGGTTGTTTAATATGATGAAAATGTTCCATAAACTTCAATTTTTGATGAAATTGTTTCATATTTCGGTATTTTTATTCTTATGAAACTTTTCTTATTCTTATGAAACTTTTTTCATTTCTATGTAAAAAACACATTCATATGAAACAATTTCATCAAAAAATTTAGTATATGAAACATTTTCATTGTATTAAACAACTCCACAAAAAAAATTCATTGATTTACGTATGCAACTATGAGTTAACACGGTTAACACAAATTCATTGGTTAACAAAATAATTTTCCTCTATATATATATTGATTGAGGCTTCTTTTGATGGCGCTTTTGATGATTTTGTGCATGGCAGGGAATACAAACTAATATACGAAGGATGAGGAAGACTATTGTATTACTATTGTGTGTATTCGTTGGTTACAAAATGAGAAATTCAAAGCTGTCACAGAGATGGCATCCCATTGCGTTTATAAAAGAGGATTTAATGGAAGCAAAAATGAGCATCTGAAGCTTATAGCACTTGCACCCATTTCGAATTTGGAGGTCTGCAATCTGCAAAAAACATGAGAGCCTAACCGAAAATTTGTGGCTGAGAATCATCCTCACGATTCTTAAATTAACTCGCATTTTCTTAAATTAACATCGTTATCGTATGAACCCACCTCTAAGTCTCTTTAACAAAAGGATATAGATGCTTTGAGTTTCTTAAAAAGAAAGGTACCAAAAAAGGCCTTACCTGTTAACCTCAAGGACATATAAAATTCCATATGCAGCATCTTGAACTTTCCCCATTTTCCCAACAGGGGATTCATGAAGATATATCATATTAGGAGTACACAATGCAGAATTGACGTGACTACATCAGTACGATAGAAAACACAATAAAATAACAGTATCATATACACACTTTCACAATATTATGCTCTACGTTTACATTTTATAAACAAGTGCAACCACACCTAATGATCAATGGTGTGGTAGCACACGACAGACAAAAGAAATAGTATTAAAATAGTATTGGGGAAAGAGTTGAAACAAGCCAATAAGGTACTCCTCCGTGACCAAGGCATCTAGAGATGCAGGTTGATTATGAAGTTCTTCTTCCGAGGATTGTTCACCTTCAGGAGTAGAGTATGACATATAGCAAGGCATCGGAAAAATTCGTAAATAGATAATGTACACAAACATTCAAAACAACAAGCAAGCAAGGATTCACCGGTAAATCATGAGAAACACATCATTTTCTAACCTTATAACTCCGTAAAAAATGGGTTTTCTTGAAACTCCAAGTTTGACTCATTTACCTTGAATCCCCCTTCAATGGCTTCCATCAATACCCCTTTGAAGAAGAACCTCCATTTCTTATAAACCTATGTAAGAAAGTGTAGCCAAAAAAGTTAAAAATTATAACTTTTTAATAAAAAAACAAACTTAAGTTAATATATTGAACCAAATTCATCCTTTTGATTATACCTAGTGAAAAACACGGCAATTGAAGTGGCGAGGGAAGACCAACAACCCCACACAAAAACAATCAATTTTGGGCATAAAAACTTAAAAATTGAATCCACGTGAAGCAAACAAAACAGACACATTGCACAACACATTTGGGGGTTTCTCGAAATTCATGACGACGTCGTTGACAAAAAACAAATTGAATAGACAAATCACCAGAAAAAGGAAGACGACGAAGAAATTGAAAACGATGAGCTAATTTGGAGAGAAAAGAGGTAAAAAGAACACTCAAATTCAACTACTATGAACAACAATTAGCAAATAAGGAGTCCATAACTTACCTGATTGAAGAAGGAGAAACATATGTTGGCCACTCTCCACTGATAAAAAAAGTTGCATAATCTATACGGTATGAAGATGAGGGTAGCGTGAGGGAGAAAAAAATCGTATAAGAATGATAGTACCTTGTTGAAGAAGGAGAAACATACTTGGATAAATTTGGGAAGAAGAAGAAGAAGAGTAGGGAAGGTGTAAGTCGGTGCCAAATGTTAACGTGGGTAAAACAAGTGTTTATATTGGAAACTACGTGTCAAATTTTAAGAATTACAAATATGATGAGGTGTAGCTTGCGAGTGGGGAAAGGCTTGAAGACGCGCCCCAGCGTGAAGGGGTACGCGCCCTCTAAAAGCCCATCCCTTCTTTATATAGTAATGATATTTATAGATTCTATTTTTGAAAGAGATATGAAGGGCTTATCTGGGTTTTCAAACTGTGATAAACATATTTCCCGGACACTTAAAGTTGCTTATCCGTGTTTCAACCCCGTGATTATAAGGAGAAAAAAATAAGCAATCTTAAATACCCCCCAAAGATATGGTTTATTTTGTTTTATGTGGTGATTAGAGATGTAGCCATAAAAAATTTCATACAATTACAAAAAATAATTAGCAAAATATGATTCAGAACAAAAATGAATTATAAGAATGATAAACAAATAGTTTTCACAACTTAAACTTATACAGACGAGCATCGAATGACAAAAAGGTATACATGTTTAATGATGCAGGAAATCCAGATAATGATAATGCAACAAACCTAAATAAATCTTAATTTTACTTGTTCATATTTAAGGATTATTGTTAGCTTATTTTATCAATTATCTATTAGTTTTATATTTAATTTAGGTTTCTAGTTTCATAGTTATCTTTTTGTTATGTTAGATTATAAATAGGATTATTATCTTTCATTGTAAATCACTTTTAGTTTGGATCAATTCATTGGACTTTTGGTCAAAAATCCACTTTTGGATATATCTTTGTTCTTCATGTGTTGTCAGTTGTACTTAGCCATTCCAATTTGATCATTTCCGCATCATTTAAGACTTTTAAGACCAGGGACTCCCATCAGTGAGGGTCTTTGATGTTTTCATACAATATATGTAGTCATGTATAGTAAAAGATACATTCAGAAACATAAAGAGCATAAAATACGGAAATGATCAATTAGAGAGAGAAAAGTTCAAATATGAACACCAATTAACCATAATATTTGTGTTATTAGATCCCTTATTAAATTGACATACATAGAATTTATTATTAAAATCGTTGTCTTCATTGATTAAAATACTTTCATTTAATGTTATACGTAACTCACATTTGTAATCAATAGCATTAGCTATTTATTTCTCTATAAATTTGACATTTGTTTGTTTTCTCAAATACTTCTCTATAAATACTTCTCTAAAAATTTGACATTTGTAATCAATAGCATTAGCTATTTACTTCTCATTAGCTATTTACATCACTAATTAACCATGAAGAACATCTCCATTTTTGCCATGTTTGTGCTCGTGAGCTTCTATGCTTTTGGTAACTTTCCATCTTATTAAAAAACCTAACATTTATCAACTTTTTTTCACTGTTCATAACAGTGAAAAAAAATATAATAAACAATAACAACACATAAATATGTTTAAAAATATATTTCCGTAAGCTCTATCCACATATATGCATCTTTTTCATATTTGATTATTATAAAATTTATATTTTTTACCCTTATGATTATGTATTTATTTTTTTATTCTTTATAGTTTTCAATATTTCATTTTACATTTTCATTATATTAACACATATAATCATATTTTAAGTAAAACACTTTAAAAAATACGTTTTATTTTTAACAAGTTATATCATTATAATCGTCTATTCAACACCTTTTAAATGAGTCTAATATCAAATATTTTTGGATTTAGTTATGATTTTTTTATATAATATATACTACGTAAAAGTATTTTAAATATTTACAATGCATGCCATTACATAGTCTTTTAGAAAATGTTTAAAAATTTAATTGTTAAAAGAACGTGTCTTAATTCCGAAGACTTGATCGTTATTTATTTCAAAGACTTAATCGTTATTTTATTTCAAAGACTTAATCCTAATTTTAATCGCTATAGTTAACTAGAGATATTGACCACACCAAAAATTACATTAACCTGATTTCAATTTTATATTTTCTTATGATATTTTCTTTTCTAGGTTAATTGTCGCTTGAGCCATAGTTGTTCTATCAATTCATGTTACATTTCAACTGTTTTTTATTGATTTATATTGTTATATTTTTATAACGTCCCATCTCCCTGCAACGCGGGATCAGAAAACCTCGTTTACACAGTAATTCATTCTTTTTATTATTTTCATTATGTTTTAACAACTTATGAAATAATTTAAATTCTTAACATTTTGGAAGAATATTGTAATTTGCATTCATCTAAAATGAATTTTCTAAATGAGTTTTAGCGAACAAAAGAAAATATAAGCTTTTTAATTTGGATAACATTTATATAAAAAGTCAAAATCTAGAAGGAAATTAATAACAATAAAAAAATATCGTTGTGTTTGTATTCTTATAGGATTTGAGATGTCGAAGGCGCAAATTCCGATATGCAGCAAGAGGTTCAGACTTATAACAGGATTTTGCAGCGATTCAACGTGTTATAACACATGCAAATCTACAATTGGAATAGGCTCTACTGGAAAGTGTGATGGTTTCTGGACTTGCGTATGTAAATACCCTTGTGATGATTATGTAGTTCCAGAATTAAGTCCTATTTCAATATAGAATTGAAGAATGTAGAGATGAATTGAAGAAATCAAACTTTTTTAGATGTTCATGAATGATTTACATACACTAGATACACCAAGAACACACATAGTATGTAACTGACTCTCTCAATTCATCTTCTCTCCAATTAAGCGTACTCCACGCAAATAACATCACTTTGGGTTTTATACCCATCACTATTACAAGCATCACATTACACCCTCTAACTATACAACAATTACCCAAACTACCCTATACAAAGTAAAATACAATTTGACCACATTTAACACTAATACAAAATTTGACCTTTTTTAGTTTGCTTTTGACTTCAACTTTAGCACCATCTTGTGATCTCGGATACAATATGATTTTGCATCTAACAGATTATAATTCTTCATATACATAATTTAATGCAAAAAATTTTAGAGATAAAACCAAAATTCGTTTATTCTTAACTAGTTTTCTCCATCCATATTTTACATGTCTTTCGGAATACAGGTATTCAAACTCTGGTGTAAGAAATAGGAAGAGGAAATATGTATGCTTACGATTTCATTATTTTCAATAAGATCTATAAGATATCCTTTTCATCAATATGTTACTACCTACTTAATTTTCTTGTATGGATAAGTTTTTGTTTTTTCCTTTCAAAACTATACATGAATTTCTTTTAACAAAACTAATGTACTTAAAACACCGCGTGAATTTAGATAAGTTAACAAAGTCAAATAAACATATGAATGATAACAACTGCCAAAGTAAAATAAAAAAACAAATTCATCATTTTAAAAATTGTATCAAAGTAATTAATCGTGTAGTCATTTTGGTTATTCCTTCGTGATTTAATAAAAACCAATTTGTGTCGATGAGTATTGGTACAATCATTCTCTTCATGTCACAATAATTTCTTTTAAGCAGTATATGCGCATACAAGTTAAATCATTCATTAAAAATAGACAATTATATCCAAAAAAATTCGGTTGTTTTTCATAGAGGCACTATATTTATTAAGTTGTTTGTATGAATTTTAGTTCAATTGTTGTTTGGTTGTTATCCGAATAAACAATATGAAAGACATGAATTCGGTTTTAATGGTTAGCATATTTTAAACATTTCATTCTAGTCCATTTACATCTTGATAATGCAAATTAAACATAATAATTTGAGCTATTAACTCCCTCATAAGTTCTATAAAAAAACATTTTTGTCAATATGTTATTATCTACTTAATTTATTGTTACAGAAAAATTTTCTTTCAAAACAATACCAAAGAAACTAATTTCACAATCTAATGTATTCTAATACTTAGGGTGAATTTGAATAAGTTGACAAAATGAGATAAAAGTATTGGTTCGTGTGTGATATTTAAAAGTGATATAGTCGTTCATTATTTGTATCAACATTAGTTATTTGTATCAACATTAGTCACGGAGTAATAATTTTTGTATGAATGATAACTAATACCACGATTTAAAAACAAACAGACTCTTCATTTTTCCATGTGTATCAAATTTATTACTCGTGCAGAAATTTTCGTTATCCCGTCATTTAATAAAACAAATATCAACGGATGATTATTGTTACGACCATCCTTGTCATGTTGCTATAGTTACTATGAGCACTATATGCACATAAAAGTAAAAACATCCATTAACAAGATGCAGTCATACAAAAACCTCTTTATTGATTTTTCGCACATATCCTATGTTGATTAAGCTGTTTGTATGAAGTTTAGTCACACTGTTGTTTGTTTGTTATGTCAAATAAATAATTTGAAAAACAAAAAGTACAACTTTAGTTAAACTGTTGTTTGTTTGTTATGTTAAATAAATAATTTGAAAAACATAAATTACAATTTTACAATTATGTTTTGAATATTTGATACTAGTCCATTTACATTTTGATGACACCAATTAACCATAATATTTGTGTTATTAGATCCCTCTATTGACTTACTAAATTGACATACATATAATTTATTATTAAAATTGTTGTCTTCATTGATTAAAATACTTTCATTTAATGTTATACGTAACTCACATTTGTAATCAATAGCATTAGCTATTTACTTCTCCATAAATTTGACATTTGTTTGTTTTCTCAAATTACATCACTAATTAGCCATGAAGAACATCTCAATTTGTGCCATTTTTGTGCTCGTGAGCTTCTATGTTTTTTGGTAAATTTCCATCTTATTTACACATTAATTCATTCTTTTTATTGTTTTCATTATGTTTTAACAACTTATGAAAAAATTTATATTCTTAACATTTTGGAAGAATATTGTAATTTGCATTCATCTAAAATGAATTTTCTAAATGAGTTTTAGCGAACAAAAGAAAATATAAGCTTTTTAATTTGGATAACATTTATTTTAAAAGTCAAAATCTAGAATGAAATTAATAACAATTAAAAAAAATATCGTTGTGTTTGTATTCTTATAGGATTTGAGATGTCGAAGACGCAAATTCCGATATGAGTAGGAGGTTCAGACTTATAATAGGATTTTGCAGCGCTTCAACGTGTTATAACACATGCAAATCTACAATTAGAATAGGCTCTACTGGAAAGTGTGATGGTTTCTGGACTTGCGTATGTAAATACCCTTGTGATGATTATGTAGTTCCAGAATTAAGTCTTATTTCAATATAGAATTGAAGAATGTAGAGCTGAACTAAAGAAATCAAACTTTATTAGATCTCCATGAATGATTTACAGACACTAGATACACGAAGAACACACATAGTATGTAACTGACTCTCTCTCAATTCATCTCCTCTCCAATTAAGCGTACTCCAAGCAAATAACATCACTTTGGGCTTTTATACCCATCACTATTACAAGCAACACATTACACCCTCTAACTATACAACAATTACCCAAACTACCCTATACAAAGTAAAATACAATTTGACCACATTTTAACACTAATACAAATTTTGACCTTTTTTAGTTTGCTTTTGACTTCAACTTTAGCACCATCTTGTGATCTCGGATACAATATGATTTTGCATCTAACAGATTAAAATTCTTCATATACATAAATTAATGCAAAAATTTTTAGAGATAAAACCAAATTTCATTTATATATATATATATGTGTGTGTGTGTGTGTGTGTGTGTGTGTGTGTGTGTGTGTGTGTGGAGGTCAGTCGTGATCGGAGCTTTGACCGGAGTTCTTTGAAACCCACCTTTGTGACCGGAGTTCTTTGCGACCGGAGGAGTGACTAACCGGAATCCTGACCGGATCTGAACCCAACCTAAGCATGCCAAACCCGGACCTATCTAATCCCGAATCTCGCCTAACATCGAAGCTGAGTGTTGTTGAAATCCCAATCTGATTCTAATCCCAAACCCTCTCCTCTTCGGGGTTCTGCTTAATCCCGGACCTCCCTTCACCCAACCTTGAAACTACAGTCACCGGATCCAAACCCGGAACACCCCTCTTAAAATCCCGAACCAAAGCTGATTTTCATTCCCAAGGTTGTGACTTTCGAATCTGAGATCCCAATCCAGAATCTTTATCAAACCCGGAACCGCAACTTGAATCCCGAAGGTTTAGTGATGCCTCATCGAATCCCGGATCCAACCTCATTTTTTGTGTTAGTGAATCCCGAAACTCAAATCCCGGATCTAAGCCTTAGCCGGAGTTTTTTTTTTTTCAATCGGAATCCACCCTTCACCGGATCTTTCAGACCGGACCGAACAATCTCATCGTCGACCGGAACTTTAGACCGGACCGGCGTTTCATCTGAATCCATCTTGACCGACTTCTCATGTGACTTGAAACCTACCCTTGGCCGGAATGCCCAAATCTGCCCTCTTCGTTGATCGAATCAGTTCTCAAACCACCACTTGGGTGTCTTTCTTTGCGTGACCGGAAGAGACGATAGCGAACGGACCGGACTAAACCCTTGACCGGCGACCGGACCGGATCCCTCAGCCGGCGACCGGATTGGTTGCCTAAGACTATGTTTATTCACAAACCAAACCAAACTAATGTATATATAATAAAAGAGTAACTAGCTGACACGTGTCGCGTTCTGGTGAACCGAATTTCTATTTTTCCCGCAAAAACATGTACCCAGACACTTTTTTAGTCTAGATTCATTTTGCTTACTTGTTACTATTTGCCACATCATATGCATATTTGTCATGTGTAATAACCTTGTGAAAATAAAATAAAAATGTGGAAGTTTCATATTTCAAGGGACCATATTTGTCAAATGGAAGGAGTCTTTCACAAATTACAATTATCATTAAATTTCCTACCATCTAAAAGCCTTGAACGGCTTAAATTAATAAATTGATGGCTGTTGCCCTTCGCATGGCCAACTGATGAATTGAACAACTATGAAAGGGCTATGGGTTTTGATCCATGTTATGTAGAAGGAAAAGAAAGGTACAATACAGAGAACTAGTGGGAGCTAGACGATTGTGGTGACGGCATTTTATATCGCGGGTAGTTTGGCAATAATCGGTAAGCATTTCGGTACCAATTGTTTCTAAGTCTTGGGTTCTAGTTCGTCAGATTAGTCGTTCGATAGGGTCAAGAGGGTTTCCGGGTGATGGCGGTAGCTAGCGGTCATCGCCAACACCCCACCGTTCGTTAACGGTAATCTCGATAACAACGGGATATCAAACCGTGACCCTCTCGTAATACATAAATTAGAATGTATGGTTTAATGGGTTTCGATCAATAATACTCGTACTTATGGCCGACGTTTTGACGTCGTGTTTGATCAATACATTAAGAGAACTCTAAGATGAATACTTTTATGTTATATGTATATATATACCTACTGTTATATATATCAAGTTAGACACAAAAAGGGAAACAGTGGATTATATATATATATATATGTGTGTGTGTGTGTTGATATATGAGATTGACGTAGAATATAAGGGTGATAACTAGAGAGCCATCTTGCATCCATGTCAATCTATATATATACTAGGCATGATCCGGCCGTCCTTAGACGGACCCGTGCCCACGTGTCCCGTAAAGCTTCATCCCCTAGTTCGCTTCAATATCTACAACACCCAAATTAATATAATCCACCAGCAACAACAATGAGGTTTTTGCATAATGGTAGGACACACGTTGATCATTTCCATAAATGATGTTTATAGACGATGAAAAAGAAACATTACAGATGATGAAAAGGAAAATATTACAAGAGTCTCACTCTCTCGAAAACAGCCGCTGCACCCATCCAGTGCTTGCATTGCACCAAATCGCACAACACGCATATAAAGACACATACACACAAAGAGATAGAAGAGATTTAGAGAAAGGGACGCTTACTTATGCATATCGAGACAACAACAAAGCAGTGGTCTCTACCACAACACTTCATCTCATGGTTGATAACAAAATCTATAACATTTGAGCATCTACTGATGGTCTCATTTGCAAGGAAAAGTGGTTAAAACAAGACGTCTTAAGAAGAACAATTGCAACTACTAAACGAAGTATATGATAGATAGATGAGGATAAAACTCCATGAATCATATGCACATTGCAAGCCTGATAATCATAACCAGCTAACCCAGGGAAGTGCTTATACAACATTAAGGGATATTAAAAAAATTAAATATCATATGCAAGGTCATTTTTCGGGAAGAGATGATATCGACCAACATCATCCATTTATGCAGAAAACTATATATATGCATGTAGTTGTGGTTTATGTGTTGCTCCCAAAGTTCCAATAGCCATTTCACCTCCATTGACATTGATCTTTTGTGGATCAATCTCAAGCTTCTTTTGGCAAAATAAAAATTGTGATGCAAAATGCCTGCTAGAATAATAAATATACATACTGATCGGTATCGAACTCCCACTACTTTGGGCGTAAAAAGATGAGCACACACCAGAGATTGTGCAACTCATTATCACATAATTGATCTAAAAAAGATCATCATCTTTTGCTTGCAGACAGATCAAGTTCCTGTGGAGAGGGCAAGAAAAATTATAAGATCTAGCTCCCAATAATACTTCTTGGCGACTGATGCAAGAAATTTGTTGCAACGTACGTACCTGCAGTGGCCGACCCATCTTTCTTAAACATTGGCTTCAGTTTCGCAAGATCTGCCAAACTTTTCCCTGGGCGTGCGGATTCCATCGTCAACATAAATTGTAGCAAGTTTTCGGTCTCCAGTCTTTTGTTTCAGGTGATATCTATATTTGGTATTGGCTTGAAGGCATGAACTGGTTATGATTTTTGATAATATCTAATCTTGTGGGTGGGAGTCAATTTATTGATTAGAATGTTCCATTTCACAATTGTTATTTTGTCAACATCAAGATAAGTACAAGGCATACAATCTCTACTCCAAGATGCTATATGATGCATCGCTGTTTGAAGGGAAGGTATGTCAATAAGGGCCGTTTACTTAAACACTTACCCGGTCAACGCCCACCGATAAAATTGAGAATAACATTTTAGTCTCTCAAAACGGTACCGTATGCAACAATTTACTCGGTAAGTGCATACTGGGTAAGATTATAGTCCTTGTCATGTTCATCTCGCAAGGTGAATTGACTCGGTAAGCACTTACCGGGTAAATATCAAGTAAACGGTACCTAACTCATCCTACTTTCATCTTAACTAAACAAAGCTAATCACATGTCATTCAAAATGAATCAGCTAAACACTCTGGTACCTTCTAGACTTGATCATCTTAAGCAGAGACTAAACAGACGGCTAAGCAGAACAATAATAAGTACCTAGTACCAGATTACTTTGATCCATTTTTTTATCCAAATAGATACGATTCCTCCAAGCTTAGACAAGTTGATTGGTTAACCCAGGAAAAGTTTATTAATCCTTGTTTGGTGTTATGAAAAGCTTATTTCAACAATCAGCTGCTAATAGAACCAGTGGTGTGACAGGTAAGCCTAGGTGTATAGTTAACTGTTCCTAAAGAATCAATGCAGTCAGGAACTCTTAACTCCTACGCGACATCTTAATTGGCTACACACAGGATATTTTAGAACACTCAATGGGAGAGATTCCGAATATAACCAAAGCAATAACAACATCTTAAAGGGTCATTTATATATTAGGACACATAACATGTCAGCTATTTGGTTGGGCAAATTGATTTCAGAGTAACTATTGCCCACATATACGTTGGTAGATACAACAAAATCTCAGTACATCTATATGAATAATGAGATCAATTTTATGAATCATGCCTTTCCCATTTAGATACCACAAAGAAGACCAAGATGCAGCTTATCATTTTGCCTCATCAGCTTGTCCTCGACAATTATTTGCCTTTCACTATAACTGTTACTATAGAAAAGCATAAAGCCATAAACATATATGCAGTCAGTCAGCATGCTAGTGCTAGCTAAGAATTTACGTGAAAACAAATTTTCAAGAAAGCCATAAAACCAAGTTACAAAAAGCCCCTAAATGAATTGAGTAATTAGTCGCTTATTTAGGGTCACGAATTTGGGGGAAACAACAAAAACTGAAACAAGAACACAAAACCCAAGATCAAGGACCTAAATAAAAAACAAGGTTTGATTCAAATTGAAAAAGGGAACAAGTACAATATGCCTATTTTGCCGAAGAACACCAAATCTTGAAGAAACAAACCCTAATAAGTCATCTTCTGCAAAAACGCACAAACAATGAGGAAGATGAAAAGAATATTCCTTTTCTCCGAGCTACTGTGTACACACACAGTTGTCTCAGGCGACGAGATTAACCCAGTAGCATCAGAATATAAAAGGCGATGTTAATGGCGGAAAAATAGAAACGAACCGTATGTATTCCAACAATAATCTTCTTGGTATAAAGGTTTAGATTCAGAGAAAGAATGCATAAAAACGACAGTCGTGGGGAAGAAGAAATATGTTGTCAGCCAACGAGAACGCCATGTGGGAGAAAAACAACCATTAGATCTGTTCAACGATGATAAGGACGGCCAGGATACAGATGCGAGTGGAGAGAAATGGAAGAAGACGCGCCCTGGCGTGAGAACACACGAGCAAGCTAAGGCCCCTCTAAGTTTTTATAAGATATAGATATATATATATATATATATATATATCTAGTTCTTATGGATGGTTTGTTAAAAAAAATAGAAATAATAATAAAAGGAAGAAGAAAAAGTGACAAAGGAATGAAATGAAGAAAGAGATTATAAGGCAGTAGTATATTTATAAATTGGGATAATGCATGCTGTTGAAGTTATGCATGTCATTAATTTATGTCTCTTGATAGAATGGAATGTTGAAGAAAATTTTTGGTACTCCAAATATTTATATGTACGTTAATTTATGTAGTGAAATAGTACCAACGTGTAGGTAGTTTAAGATTAAAGTAGGAGTAGTGTCATATCTTATAATTAGAATTAAATTTATTGTGTTGGATTCGTAGGGGTAACGCTAATACTTCAAAGGACGGTTTGGACTACGATCACTGTGAGTTATACGTGCTTTTCTTAAACGGTTGCATATGTTTTAATTATAACTGCTTGCAAGCATGTTAAAAGTTTTACTGATGTTTTCGATATGTCGTTATTGCAATAAATGTGATGCTTTGTGAATATCTGCTTTTATGTGGCAACGGGGGTGTACTACGAGCATGCTGTGTGAGCTCGTTTTAAAACCGTAAGAGCAAACAATGCTGTGTGAGTTTGCCGGGTTAAGCTGTGTGGAATAGACACCTTCCCAATACCGTAAGTTGTGTGGATAATATATCGTATGTGCGATAAATTAAAAATGCTTTGTGAAATGTCTTTTGCATCAAACCGTATATTCACTGGGCCCTAGGCTCACCCAACTCTTTTTAAAAATGATTATGCAACCAGGCGAATGCTAGATTGGAAAGAAAAGTGGGATACAACGTGGATCGGTTGAGAGTGACGTCAGAAGATGGTTATGTATTGTTCAAGGCAATTTTAAATAGAACAAAAATTGTGTTCGTAAGATTTGTGTACAGTAGAGCGCAATTAACAAAAAAAATGCTATTTTACTTCCGCTGCAATGTAAGTGATGATCTTGGGATGATATTTTTAATATATTGAGGTGTTTGAAAAATTGGGATGTTACAAGTGGTATCAGAGCTGTAGTTTAAGTGAATTAGGTGACCGGATGGGCCTAATCTTAAACTTAAGAATGAGGGGACACAACTGAGATACAGGGAGACCTTAAGAAACCCTCGTGTATAAGAAAATTAACGATAGTATCGCGAACCTCATGTAAGGTAAATTTAAATTGCACCTGGCCAGTGTAATATAAGTTTACAGGTACGTGAGTAAGCTTGATTACTCTTGTTAAGGTTAGTAGTGATGTGGTGGTAGATAGTGCGAGCTAATCTTGTGTTGATTACAATAGTTTAGTGTGTTGTGAGAGGTATATCCGAGTATAGTTATTTACATAATTTGAAGGGTATTGTGCTCAATACGTGGCTCATTGTATATAGAGTTACAAGTTACACATATGAAATGAAGATGTTTGATCACTTTTGTTGAATAAGTTGTGAGGTTAGTGTGGATTATTCAATACAATTAGGAACCATTGTGTTCATCCTGAAGGAATGGTTGGTTGGTCATTAATAATTTTAGTTTCAGTAAGTCCTTATCATGAGGAGTTTGGTGTGGACAACTAGGCTGAGGCCTTGAGCACGACAATTCAAGATCAAGTTCCAAAAATGAGTTCTTCCATTCATAGTCAGTGGACGGCCGGGAGAATGGCTAAGTAAGAACCTTCATGATAAATGGTATTGGATATAGATAGAATGAGGTGTGATGAATGTTGTTGAACTATAAGAATCGAGAGTCAAGTCGATTAAACTAGAGACTGTGTAAGTATGGTGTACAAGTTACTTATAGAGCAAAAGCCCTCAGAAAATGGGTGAAGCTTGACCTGGAGACAGTGGTAAAGTGTCTATCGCAATATTTCAATGAACGCAAAGGGGTAACCTAGTAGAGCGAGTAGCCTTCAATGGGTCAATAAATACATGCATTGTGTTTTCCTGTTGAAATAAGCTATAAAAGTTTTATGTAAGGGAATACAATATGAGTCTGATTTAAAATGGTTAGACGTGTATAATCGTGTTTTAAAGGTTATACCTGATTGGGTCGCATGGAAAAGTTTTGAATTTAGAAAACAAAAAAATGATTAGTTTTCCTTCCTTACAAGTTACAAGATCACATTAACTTTATTTAAGAAAACAAAGGAAAAAGTTGATTTTGTTGTTACAAAGACTGCTATGGACATAAAAATGTCCTACCAACGAGAGTGGATCGTTTATTCACCGTTTGTAAAAGATTTTGCCTAATATTTTAAAGATCACATAGAAAGGCGTTCTTAAAACTCATATTGTCAATTTTGGCACAAGCCTGTCATGTTAGACAATTGTATGTTTTGAAAGTTTGTGTAATTGGTCCTCGAGAATGTTGTGAGTGAAGATAAAATTATTACATTAACCTCTTCAAGTGCATACAATAATTTTGTTATTAAAAATGTCATGTATGAAGGCTATAAACTCGCTAGGTCATGATCGATTTCAAATAAGAAATGGGGGAAATGTAACAGTTTAACAGTGGAAGAAAATATTTCCACCCTTGGTAACTCCGTTACAGAAAGTGGTGAATGATTGAGGAATCAAGTCATTGACGCTAGTAACTTTTTCTATAAAGCAACCTATGTTGGTGAGAAGTTAATTGCGGTGTGTTGTTAGTAATTGCTTGCGAGCGAAATATAGATTTAAGTCCTTACATTACTTCCTTAATATTATGCTAATGTGTAGTGGTGTAACACTTATACGAAGTATGAACTGCGTTGAGATGATGTTTGAATAAGCAAGTGATATATTAGGTATCAAATAGAGTTTGTGTTTTCTTAGTGAAAGAAAGGTTAAACACCGAGCCATTTATGCCTTGCAGAAGGAAGAGGATTCCATTGGAAATCTGTGAATGCCAAGGACCTTGTTGAGGCATCAGTATGCTAATTGTGAATCATAAGGCAAACGACCTATCATGGAGGTCGATGCTAGGATACTAGAGCGATAGAGGTATATCTGGTGTAATTTTCTTGCTAGATGATCGTAAAGAAAGTAAAGTAAAGAAATGTCCAAGAAAGAATATGTGCTGGATGTTGTACCAAATTGCGTAGAGGAAGTGCTCAAAGATAAGAGATTACTAGTTCAAATGTATAATTTTCTCCCAAGAATTTATGATTCGTTGGGGAATAAAGTATCTTGCACAACTGATGTGGGCACAATAGATATATTCGTTCACAATGAGTGTGTCATGTGATGGGAACTAGTTGAAATTTTATCTATGAAAGATTGTGGAAGTCGTAAAGGATAAAGACTTGTATGAGAGAAATCAGATGAACATGAAGAGTAGCTTGTCCAAAATTGACAAAGGCAAAGTCAAGAATTAACTAAACCCTATATATAGATGCTTGGCCAGTATTACAATATTGTTAATTGGAGAATAATAAGTTGAGTAGTAATTAATGGTTACTTCAAGGGAATTGATCTTCTATGTGGAGGTGGCAACTTATTAGTTGCCTATATCACTATTCCTAGTACCAAGTTCTCAGTAAAGGGAAGGTCCCTTATTTTTTAGTGTGGTATGATGACACTATCATGTTTTAACTGATATCGATAAGATACCTCATTTAGTTCAGTTATGTCAATTGTTGAATCACGAGAGTTCTTACGGGAAAATTGAAGCATTCCTTGAGTAAGAAGAAATTCTGATTGGTGGTTCAACTCTTTCGAGAAAGCAAACAGTTAGTAATGCACTATAGTAGTGAGTACTATTTTAGAATAGTCAGGGTGATTAATTAGAGTGCGAGAAGTGGCGAAACCGTTCGAATGAACATGATAAAGTACATGTATTGGTACACACCAAAGAGTGCAGGAGTGGAGTAAAGTTGTTGGATGTACGATGTCCTTGTCGGCTAGTACTTGAATGTACTATGTCTGAGTAAGTGGAAATAATATAAGTAAGAAGTTTGGCAAGTGACATATAAGTTATGTGGAATTCCATCTAGGAATATGTCGTTAATTAAAATGTGAAACTTTTTAGGGATATTGAGTGTGAGAGCTCGAGCCCAAGTATAGGGAGAAGGTATAGTGTGTCAGTGTGTGTTTGATCCAATGCTTGAGCATATCAAGTAAGTTTTCTTACTAATCTGAGTAAGTCATTTTGTGTTGATTGAGACATGTTTTCGGGAAGGGAACAAATAAGACAGATGGAAGTAGCGTTTAGGGTGGAAGACCTTTGGGATTAGACTTAGTACTGTTGGAAGTGTTTCTTAAACTAAGATCGATATTTAGTATGGAGTTGATTGAGAATAGCTTCGAGAATGTTTAAACATTTGGTCTTTTCGATCAAGTGAATCGAGTTTAACTCAAATTGATAGGACGATTGTGGACTGCGACAAGAAGCTCTGTGTGAGTTAGCGATTTTAATTCCTTTTTGGAATTGGCAGCTGTGGTATTTACGTTGAAAATTTGGAGGCACTACTTGTATGGGTGAAGTGCCAAATCTATACTAGTCAGAAGAGCCTAAAGTACTTGTTTGATAAAAAAGGAGCTAAACATGAGACAACAAAGGTGGATAGAGCTACTAAAAGATTACGATTGTGTAATATTTAATCATCCCGAGAAGGCAAACATGGTAGCTGATGCACTAAGTCGCAAAGAAAGGACTAATCGAGTAAGAATTAAAGCAACTTGGATAAAGGTGACTCGTAGTTGGACGGGTGAACTCAAGAAGGTTTAGGAAGAAGCTTTGGTTGAAAATAATTTGAAAGACGAAAGAATGATAGGAGTTGTTACGTTGCTTGAAGTTAACAATCAAGGGCTAAAGTGCTACAACGGTAGAATTTAGATTCCTCGCCTAGGCAACTTTCGTAATCAAGTCTTAAATGAAGCCCATAAGTCTCGATATTCTATGCGGAAAGGTGTTTGTCATGTCTGCAAGTTAAAGTAGAACATCAACGACCATATCGTAAGTTACAACCCTTGGAAATTCCGATGTGGAAGGGGGACCAACTCACAATGGATTTTGTGACAAAGCTGCCAAGAACACCAAAGGGTTATGATGCTATATGGGTAATCGTTGATAGACTTACCAAGTCAGCACATTTTCCATCAATTAAGGAAACTTACTCGATGGAAAGATTTGGCTAACCTCTACATAGACGAGATTGTATCTCAACATAGTGTTCCACTATCGATAGTCTCTAATAGAGACAGTCGATTTACCTCTACATTTTGGCAAAGCTTTCAGAGAGAATAGGGGTCTCAAGTAAAGCTAAGTACAACCTATCACCCATAGATAGACAGATGGTCAAAGCGAGAGAACCATTAAAATCCTATAAGATATGCTTCGGGCGTGTGCTATTGATTTTGCAAGGTCATGGGGAAGCCATTTACCTTTGATAGAAATTTTCTATAACAATAGCTATCATGCTAGCATCTAAGTGGCACCGTATGAAGCTTTGTACGAAAGAAAGTGTCGAACGCCATTGTGCTGGAACGAGGTGGGTGAGAAACAATTGGCTTGTCTTGAAATAGCTTAGCAGACTACCGATAGGATGAACCGGATAAGGGAAATGTTTAAGATAGCTCATGACAGACAGAAAAACTATGCTACTAAAAGACGGAAGTTGGTAGAATTTCAAGTTGGGGGCAAGGTTATGATTAAAATCTCACAGTGGAAGGGTGTGGTTCGTTTTGGAAAGCGAGGGAAACTAAGTCGTCGTTACATTGGTCCGTACAAGATAACCAAGAAGGTCGGTGAAGTTGCTTATAAGTTGGAGCTACCTGCAGAACTTTAGGGCATCCATAACACGTTCCATGTGTCTAATCTAAGGAAATGTCTAGCTAATGAGAGTGGTGAGGTAACTCTAAAGGATGTAAAGGTGGACAAAACCTTGAGCTATATTGAGGAACCAGAAGCTATAATGGATAGAAAAGTAAGGAAGTTGAGTAACAAAGAGATTTCTCTCGTAAAAGTTCGATGGCGGCATCATAGAGGGCCGGAAGCAACATGGAAATCTGAGGAGGAGATGAAATTGAAGTACCCTCACTTATTTACATAAGGCAAATTTCGAGGACGAAATTTTGTTAAGGGAACAAGTACAATATGCCTATTTTGCCGAAGAACACCAAATCTTGAAGAAACAAACCCTAATAAGTCATCTTCTGCAAAAACGCACAAACAATGAGGAAGATGAAAAGAATATTCCTTTTTTCTGAGCTACTGTGTACACACACAGTTGTCTCAGGCGACGAGATTAACCCAGTAGCATCAGAATATAAAAGGCGATGTTAATGGCGGAAAAATAGAAACGAACCGTATGTATTCCAACAATAATCTTCTTGGTATAAAGGTTTAGATTCAGAGAAAGAATGCATAAAAACGACAGTCGTGGGGAAGAAGAAATATGTTGTCAGCCAACGAGAACGCCATGTGGGAGAAAAACAACCATTAGATCTGTTCAACGATGATAAGGACGGCCAGGATACAGATGCGAGTGGAGAGAAATGGAAGAAGACGCGCCCTGGCGTGAGAACACACGAGCAAGCTAAGGCCCCTCTAAGTTTTTATAAGATATAGATATATATATATATATATCTAGTTCTTATGGATGGTTTGTTAAAAAAAATAGAAAAATAATAATAAAAGGAAGAAGAAAAAGTGACAAAGGAATGAAATGAAGAAAGAGATCATAAGGCAGTAGTATATTTATAAATTGGGATAATGCATGCTGTTGAAGTTATGCATGTCATTAATTTATGTCTCTTGATAGAATGGAATGTTGAAGAAAATTTTTGGTACTCCAAATATTTATATGTACGTTAATTTAAGTAGTGAAATAGTACCAACGTGTAGGTAGTTTAAGATTAAAGTAGGAGTAGTGTCATATCTTATAATTAGAATTAAATTTATTGTGTTGGATTCGTAGGGGTAACGCTAATACTTCAAAGGACGGTTTGGACTACGATCACTGTGAGTTATACGTGCTTTTCTTAAACGGTTGCATATGTTTTAATTATAACTGCTTGCAAGCATGTTAAAAGTTTTACTGATGTTTTCGATATGTCGTTATTGCAATAAATGTGATGCTTTGTGAATATCTGCTTTTATGTGGCAACGGGGGTGTACTACGAGCATGCTGTGTGAGCTCGTTTTAAAACCGTAAGAGCAAACAATGCTGTGTGAGTTTGCCGGGTTAAGCTGTGTGGAATAGACACCTTCCCAATGCCGTAAGCTGTGTGGATAATATATCGTATGTGCGATAAATTAGAAATGATTTGTGAAATGTCTTTTGCATCAAACCGTATATTTACTGGGCCCTAGGCTCACCCAACTCTTTTTAAAAATGATTATGCAACCAGGCGAATGCTAGATTGGAAAGAAAAGTGGGATACAACGTGGATCGGTTGAGAGTGACGTCAGAAGATGGTTATGTGTTGTTCAAGGCAATTTTAAATAGAACAAAAATTGTGTTCGTAAGATTTGTGTACAGTAGAGCGCAATTAACAAAAAAATGCTATTTTACTTCCGGTGCAATGTAAGTGATGATCTTGGGATGATATTTTTAATATATTGAGGTGTTTGAAAAATTGGGATGTTACATCATGTGTCATATCTTGACACATGACACTGATTCAAAATTTAAAATTATTAAACTTTATCCTATTAAATATTAACTTATTCAAAATTTAAAATTATTAAATTTTATCAATATTTAAAATTATTAAACTTTATCAAAATTTAAAATTATTAAACTTTATCCTATTAAATATTAAACTCCAACCTATCAATTCAACTATTTTAGATTCAAAATTTATTAAATATTAAATTCCGCAAATTAATTCAAAATTTAAAATATAAGCTTCCTAGGTAATTCATCATAATTGTAGGGAGAATTAAGAGATAATTATCTATTATCTTTATTTTAAAATTTTTATATTTATGCTATTAAAATGGTTTTTAAATATAGTAAACACAAAAATATATAAATTAGTAGATTAAAGTTAATAAAAAAAAAGTAAAAATCAACGAATTAAGTGAAGTTTTTTATAATCTTATAATATATACATATATATATAATTAAGAAAGTTTATTTAATAATATATAAATAAAATTATACTTTATAAATTTAGAAGTACGAAAAATAAGAATTTTATAGGCACCTTGTTTGTGGAATTATTTATTTGAGGTTTTCGTTTTATTAAACTATCAAATTAATTCAAAATTTAAAAATATTAAACTATTCTATCTTTATTAATTCAAATATTAAACTATTTTATTTCTATCTCCCTCTACTATAAGAATTTCTAACAACGGTTTGAGAAATCTGACATTCCCCTTATATTTTTAATTTGCCAATGGTGAATTGTTTCTCAAATGTTGGGCTGATTAGGTGTTCATTGTTTACTTTGTTTCTCAAATTTTGGGTTGATTATGTGTTCATTATTTACTCCATAAATGTTGATTATTTTTGTTCACTTTTCAGATTGGATTTTTTGAGGCTTTGGAATAAGTGATTAAGTTTGTTCATTTCTCTTGCAAAGATATGCTTTGGGTGATTCTTTAAATTTGTTACTTTCTTTGTTTTTATTATGGAGCATAGTTTATTTTTCTGAATTGTTGATGCTAAGCTATCGTTTGTTTTTAACATGTTTGAAGTCTGAAGTCTTATTTCAACTATGATGAAGTCTGAATCTAAATTTGCAATATAAGTTTTCCGAAAAAAAATACCCCGTGTATGTTAAAACCTAGTATTTAAAAAAAATTAATTTCTCTCTCTTCCACCTATTCAATCTATAATTCCAATCAAATATAACATTTTTCATATTTTATTCACATCCTAAACCAATCTTAAAAATTCTATAGTTAATATCTTTATATATATATATATATATATATATATCTTTTAACTTTAAATATTATAAAAATATCAAAAAGTTTAGAATTAATTCAAAAGTTTTGCCAGTTTGGATCCATAGAGAAAAACTTGAAAAAAAAAATCACGATTTTTGAAATTTTCAAGAAGTTGAAAGTATTGAAATCAAGAGAAAATTTTGTGTATTGAAAATATGTTGACATTGATATCCATTTGTAGAAAATTGAAAAATAAAATTTCGGTATTATTTTTAATTTTCAATTTTTTTATTAAAGTTACATTTTTAATTAAATAAGTTTATTTTAATAAAATTTAATCAACCAATAAAATATTAACACCTAATTATATTTTATCTACAAAATCAGAATTTATTAATAAAATATTGGACAAATATGGTTTGTTGGAGCAAACTGTTTGCACAAACTATTTACATTTCATTTGTTTTTTCTTTTTGTTTTAAAATATTTTTTTTATATGTAAAAAGTTTGGTTTGATTTGTTGATGGAGATAGTCTAAAACCGGTTATTGTTCCTCTTAAGCTTTGTTTCTTATTTTTTCTCAAGACTTGTTTCTTTTTTTTTTTTTTTTTGGTTTGTTTTTTTTTTCTCCTCAATTTTTTTTTTTTTTGTTTTGTTTGCTTGCTTAATTTTTCTTGTTTGATTTATGGTTTGTTTGTTGTCTAACAATTATTTGCTTAGCAATCACGACCTCCGATCACAATTGAAAATGCCTATATATACGGTCAGGTTCACATGACACCAAGTTGTTTCCATGAGACCAATGAGACCAACTTTTTTGCAAGAAACTTTACAACAAAACACTCTGAAGATAAAAAAATTAAATCGAAAATTAGTTGTAAAAACATTGTAAATATTATGTTCACGATGTTTTTTGATGTGCAGGTTCAATAACTTTCGTTGTCAATGTTCCGTTTTTTTACCTTGCTTTGGATTTTTTTACCTCAATAGTGTTTTTTAGTATGAATATTCTAATTTTATTTTCCTTCACGGTGTTTTGTTGTGAAGTTTCATGTGTAAAGTGTTGGTCTCACATGGATAGGAAAGAAAACAAGTTAAACCTTTAGGATAGCTCCAGTAGTCAAGTTTTGGGTTTGTTTTACGTTGGTTACGAGTTCGAGTAGTCTTAATCAAGGTCATTGATGGTTTTCTGACGGATTTATGAGTTAATCAAGATGTGTCTAAGTTGGGATGAACACTCATATTTACTTTAAACAGACAACCCAAACAATTATAAGAATGATCTATTTTCTTTTGAGAAACAACCGACCCTCTAATATGGCCTTTATTTTGTATGAAGATATTCATAACTTCTGCCTCTTTGATGACAATTGACAGTGGTAAATATAGTCTTTTCGTTTTTCCAAATTTTATAAATTAAAAGGTTGATATTATGAAATTTAGACAATTTTTGTCATAGGTTATAGTCAAAGGGTGGCAAATACAACCATACATCTTTTCTGATTCAGAGTTCTAAGTTCTAACTACAAAGTACAAACAAACAAATTTTAATAAATTTAAATGTGTTTGGGAAATTTAAACTAATATAAAATTTTGGATAATATATTTGGGCCCAAGTAGTAAAGATGTACATTCAGGGACCATTTTAACAAATCCATTGACCCATCTTACATTCCTTAACTGTTCAGACCACATTTGCTAAAATTTAGGTATTAGCCATAGTACAAGATTTTATAATGTTATATTTATAGATTCTATTTTTGAAGGAGATATGAAGGGCTTATCTACGTTTTCAAACTGTGATAAACATATTTCCCGAACACTTAAAGCTGCTTATCCGTGTTTCAACCCCGTGATTATAAGGAGAAAAAAATAGGCAATCTTAAATACCCCAAAGATATGGTTTATTTTGTTTTATGTGGTGATTAGAGATGTAGCCATAAAAAATTTCACACAATTACAAAAAATAATTAGCAAAATATGATTCAGAACAAAAATGAATTATAAGAATGATAAACAAATAGTTTTCACAACTTAAACTTATACAGACGAGCATCGAATGACAAAAAGGTATACATGTTTAATGATGCAGGAAATCCAGATAATGATAATGCAACAAACCTAAATAAATCTTAATTTTACTTGTTCATATTTAAGGATTATTGTTAGCTTATTTTATCAATTATCTATTAGTTTTATATTTAATTTAGGTTTCTAGTTTCATAGTTATCTTTTTGTTATGTTAGATTATAAATAGGATTATTATCTTTCATTGTAAATCACTTTTAGTTTGGATCAATTCATTGGACTTTTGGTCAAAAATCCACTTTTGGATATATCTTTGTTCTTCATGTGTTGTCAGTTGTACTTAGCCATTCCAATTTGATCATTTCCGCATCATTTAAGACTTTTAAGACCAGGGACTCCCATCAGTGAGGGTCTTTGATGTTTTCATACAATATATGTAGTCATGTATAGTAAAAGATACATTTAGAAACATAAAGAGCATTTCTAACAGTATTGTTAAAATAGAGAAAATGAGTTTGTTTTTCTTTCCGAAATTGCTCCAACATCATTGTTAAATCATTTGCTAAAATAAAAAAATTTGAATTTCTCTCTAAATATAGAGATTTCTCCAAAATCTCTAAATGATGAGAGATAAACATTATTTTAATGTATTCCACCAACGACATAGTTTATTGTTTAAAAAAATATTAAAAGTTTATTTATTGGGATAATAAATATAATGTATATTTTAATATTATATATGATGATAGATTTTCTAAAATAGCAAAGTTGTTGGAGATCAAAAAATAAAGTTTTAGAGATTTTGAACTTCTACTTCTATTTTAGAAAAATATAACAATACTGTTTGGAGATGCTTTAGGAAGTAGGAACCCTTCTAACCTGATGGTAAGCGCCTTTTCCTCCAAGTAAAATACCAGGGTCCGAAAACTTTTAGGTGGTGTTTGTTTTGTAGAATGTTTTTGGATGAAATGAAATTTGTTAAAAGAACTTGACTTTCAAGAAATTGGAATTGAATGTTATCAGGTTTGACTACTTGTTTGGTTGATAGAATTGAAATGAAATCTGTTAAAAAATTGAAATATGTGTTTTTGATCCATAAAATGTAGCTTTTGAATTGAAATAAAATTTTGAGAAACAACCAAAACACCCTTTCTAATAATTTTGTTTTTTAACACAAAATGCTAATAAAATAGTCATTATAGATTTTATTTTTTTAACTAAAAATACTTTAACAAAATAATTATCAAATACTTTAACATATTTTAATAAAATAGTTATTATATATTTTGATAAAATAGTTAGGGTTTGAGGCATTTTGGAAATGATAAAAAAATTAAATTTTATTGCAATGAAATTTCTACTCTTTGTTAAGGAATGTTAATTCCTTTATTTATGAAATTTGATGAAATTCAAATATTTCATTTGTCAAAAAACCCAAACTAAACAAGGGGATAAAATCGGGTTAAAACCTAACAAATATCAAAATATTTCATTTTTATTAAAACTGAACAATATCAAAATAAACAAAGATTTAATAATAAAAAAATAACAAATTATAATATTAAGAAATTAATAATAAGAAAATAGTTTTGAAAAATATGACTTTTTAACTCACAAACGTGTGTCGCATATTCTTCGCTTGTAAAACATCAACCATCGAACCAATTAATTTTGACTTTGACTTTTTCTGTTATTGTTAAAAGTTAAAAACATCCTAGACGTCATAAATCACATCCAAACAAAATAATTTATTTTTATTTATAACATTAAAAAGAACTTATTTTGTGTGTGTTTTTATTCTATATAACAAAATATTAACAAATCAGATTCAATTGTAATGATCTATGATTATTCTTATTTTAAGTTTCACAATTGCTAGCCATCAAACCCTCTCTCAATTTATGAATACGGATGTACTATTGTGACATTCGTTGAATCACAATGGTTGTACATTTAATTGTTATACTTTTTTCGACAGTGTTCGGACAATTGAATAGTAGGATGGGACCTCCTAGTTTTTACACACATAGGACATTGTCACATAGATCTGACATCGTCTTGGATGAAATAAAGGAACATACTATTTTAGATTAGTGAAAAGAGATGAAATGTATTATAGTTTATAGTAGGGGTGTTCAAAAACCCGACAAACCCGATGAACCCGATCAACCCAACCCAACCCGATGCAAAATAAACCAACCCGAAGCAACCCGACGTCTAATCGGGTTAAATTTTTTTCAAACCGAAAGTATTGGGTTGATATCGAGTTAGCGTCAAGCGAACCCAACCCAACCCAAGATTTCTGGATAGAGTTAATTAAGTTAAGTTTCTGTCAAATGACCTTTTTGTAAGAAAATTAGGATTTTTGGGTTAAATGTGTAACTTTTAAAAAGCTTTTAATGGTATGGGCTTATACCATTTTAGGTATGGGCTTGGCCCAAAACCCAAGGTATTTAAACCTTAAACCCTAATCTTTGCCATTTTTGGGAAAGATTAGTGTGTGTGCTTAGTGTGTGTTGGAAGATCAAGCTAGAGCCATAATTATCATCTTCAAGGTCGGGAAATCATCGCCGAGGTAAGATCTCGATGTTATTTTTTTGCGTACGATTTATCTAGATAGTTGCGAGAATAGTTTAGTGACCTCCTAGAACTGCTTTAGATGCATTTGGACCGGTTTTTATTGTGATTTTGGAGCTGTTGCGAATCTGCTCGGTTTTTCCGAATCGGAATTTGAGTTTTCCGAATCGGGAAACATGTTTTCCGAATCGGAATTCATGTTTTCCGAATCGGGACTCATGTTTTCCGAATCGGTTTCTTTGAAGCTTGTTTAACTATCTCGAATGTCTTTCCCGAATTGGAAACCTTGATTTCCGAATCGGGAAATGGGGTGACCTAGCCGTTATGCTGACCTCGTTTCCTTTCGAGTTAGGGTTCGGAATTTGATTGTAACGTCCCATTTTTATTTATTTATTCATTTTATTCAATTTATTATTATTATTATTATTATTATTATTATTATTATTATTAGTATTAGTAGTAGTAAGTTAGGGTTAGGGTTTGCTTGCGGGTTAAGAAAAGGGAAGGAGGCCCATGTAACTTAGATAAAAACCCTAGGGTTGTACCTAGTCGTCATTACGATTCTTGGAGCACACGTAAAGTGAGAGGAGGGTCGAGAGAGAAAAGGAGAGAGAGCCGGAAACCGGGAGGATCGCCGGGATTGTTCGAGGGGACGACAAAGGTAACCGCCGTGTCATCTCTTGTTTTCTGCGGTGGTAAGGCGGTGGCCGCCGGCTTTGGCCGGCCTTGGCCTAACCGCCACCACATGCGAGCGCCGGCGACGGCTGGTGGCCAATAGCATGGCGATGGGAGGGTGGTGTCCGGC
This sequence comes from Centaurea solstitialis, assembly GCA_030169165.1. Lineage (NCBI taxonomy): Eukaryota > Viridiplantae > Streptophyta > Magnoliopsida > Asterales > Asteraceae > Centaurea > Centaurea solstitialis. The sequence continues at coordinate 33,847 of JARYMX010000048.1, read as the reverse complement.
AGGCGGTGGTGGTAACCATACCGCCGCTGCCGTTGCCTTTGGTGGAGTGCGATTCCGGCGGCGGTGGTGGTGCAAACCGCCGCTGCTTCCGGTTATCGCCGCGTGTCAATCCACGGTGACGGTGGCTCAAACCGCCGCTGCCGTGAGTCGTGTAGCATCGTAAGGGTCGGTGGTGGCGACGGTTCACACCGTCGTCGCCGCCGTGGTCTTGTTGAGGGACGGCGCTGCCAGCGGAGGCCGCCGTGAGACGGCGGTGGTGTTGTTTGCGGTTCCTAGTGCCGGTGGTGGCTAGCCACCGCTAGTCGCTGCCGCGCAGCCGTGGTCGTGACGAAAGTGCAGGGCGACGGTGGTGGTCTCAAACGGCCGCTGCCGTGATCGGGTCCAGGGGCCGGCCGGCGGCCTGGCGGGTTTCCCCTCGCCGTCGCGCCGTTGCCCGTCTCATGTTTCGAACGACGCCGGCGAATGGCCGGCCGCCGCTGCCGTTGCTGTTCGTCGGTGGTTGTTGTCCGGCCGGCGGGGGTTAGTGGCTATCCGCGGCCGCCGCCGCTGCCGTGTGAGTTTGGGGTGGTTGGCCGGCGGTGGTGATTTCTACGCGGCCGCCACCATTAGTTTTGGTGCGTAGGGTTTTCATAAGGGAAAAGCGGCTAGGCGTCGTGAGTGAGGTTTTCCGGAGGATTTGCTTTGTTGCGTTAGAGTTAGGATTATTTTTGTGATGCCGAACGGGCCCTTACAGGGCATAATTGTTTATAAATTTTCAGAGTTGCGGGAACGTTTCGAATCCGTGTTTCTGTTGTGATTATCCAGGTGAGTGGGTTTATATGCAATATATTGTGATTTATGTGTATACGTGCTGTTTAACTATGTGGTGATGATTCGGGTTGCGTGATGACCCAACGGGCGGGAAACCGCGGAGTCCGGATTGCGTAATGGTCCGGTAAACGGGAGACCGTTAAGCTGATAACGTGGATGATTGTATGTGCATTAAATTACGATGTGTTGTATGTAAATTTACTCACTAAGCGGTGAAGATTACCCCTCGTGTTTACTTATTTTTTTTAGGTACGAGTTCCGGTGTGGACAAGGGCAAGGCTCCGGCTTGAGGGTTCCGGCTCGTGTCGTGGCATTCCGATCTGATCATAAATACTAATACATTAATTATTTGGCGGGTGTTGAATTTCTAATTTGTTGGGGTTTTTGAATTGTCGTTTTTATCGTTAACAATTATGGAGGTTTTCTTTTAGTAACGGTTTTTTCTTATAATTAATAAAATGGGATTGGGTGTTACAACTTGGTATCAGAGCCTAGGTTTAAGAGAATCAGCGCACGCACTCGTGGGTGTGTGTGTGGTTGGACTTAAACCAGGCAGTCGAAAGTAATCGGATAAGATCGGAACGGCCAGCGGAACCGTCAAGACGGAGGTAAGCTTTAGTACCTTTAAATTATTATATGCATGTGTGTTGTGGTAAATACTTGATCGCATGCTTAACTTACATAATTGCATGTGATTCCGATGAAAATAAAATGTAGTTGAGTTGTGATTTTATGCGACTGTTAGTTAGTGAGTTAAAGTCTAAATAGGACGGTATCAGAACCAAACGTAAACACCTTGGTACGTCGGGGATGGGTCGCCGAGCATATTCTTGTCTGATTGTTGCTCGGTGGTCTTGATCCGGCTACCATGCATGGCTGGTTATAGTAATACGGCGCCAATAATAGTGTTACTATAAGCACCTGTGTAAGGTTGGATTTGATTAAGTTCTGGGGATTTTAACTGACTGACAACGGCTAGGGTTTAGCATGCTATGTGGTTAACGGTTACGTATTACGTGTGTATATACATGGGTCTGTTGTGTTAGCATGCGCGGTAGAAACTAGCCTTAGGGTTGGCATGATCACTACTACTAGGGTTACGTGTGAATATCTTAGTAGAATATAGTAATGAATTGAGATGCTTTAAACCTTCAGAATGGTGCTAACTAGAAGCCAGACCGATGATGAGGCCGGACAGTCCGACCACATTGCTGCCCAAATCACTGAAACCCTGCAGCAGATGCTGCCGGGGCTATTTAACCAGATGAGAGACGAGCTGATCCAAACCATGGACCAGCGCATTGATGTGGCCCTCACGGCCCGTAGCTTAGGTACTGGGAGCTCGAGTCAGTCCCAGCCTCGTGGGATTACTTTCAAGGATTTTATGGCGTGCCAACCGCCATTATTTGACGGGAAGAAGGATCCCGTGGCTTGTTACCGCTGGTACTCGGCGGTCGAGGGAGCTTTTCGTACTTGCGGGTGCCCTGATGGTTCGAAGGTTCTTTTCGCTGTGAACCTTCTTCGCGGAGCTGCAAAGGATTGGTGGGATCTGACCCTTAAGAAGTACACGGAGGCACAGATCACTGCGCTGACCTGGGGGGACTTCCGGGCCTTGTCCGACGAGGAGTTTGCACCTCGCATTGAAAAGGAGCGGATAGCATCTGAGTTCTTGAAGCTGACTCAGACGACGGAGTCGGTGAACGAGATCACGGCGCAGTTTCTGGAGAAGCTGCTGTTTGTACCAGGGTACGCGAACGACGAATCGCTGAAGATGGCTCGTTATTTGGGAATGCTGAAGCCAGAACTCAAGAAGGCGGTGGCCACGGGGAGGTGTAAGACCCTCAGTGACATGCAGGAGGTAGCAAGGTCTCAGGAGCTAGTCTTGGAGGAATTGCAGCAAGGGAAGAGAAAGGTAGAAGACCAGTCGGGACCAGCAAAGAAGTTCAAGGGAGCTAGGACTGATACCAGGAGCGGGACCCCGAGCTGCCCAAAGTGTGGGCGTTACCACCGGGGTGAGTGCAGACCACGGGAGTTATCATGCTACAAATGTGGCAAGACGGGCCACCTGAGCAAGGATTGCAAGGAGACTGCGAGGATCTGCTTCAACTGTTATCAGCCGGGGCATATCAAGACTGAATGCCCTCAGCTGAAGAAGACGCCAGCCCTGGCCCCTGCGCCAGCGACGCTTAGGATCACCGACGGCACTACCCAGGGGAAGAGTGGAGCTACCACCCGTGGGCGAGCCTTTCAAATGACTGCTGAGGAAGCGCAGACGGCGCCTGATGTGATTACAGGTTTTTCCTCGTTATATTATGCGATTATTGTTAGTAGCTTGCCTTACTTGTTAGAATTAAGAATAGTGTATCTGTCGTCAATTGTGTGCTTTAGGCATATTTCCTGTCAACTCGAAACCGGCTTTAGTACTTTTCGACACGGGGGCCACGTGGTCCTATGTGTCGCGTAGGTTCTGTAAGGACTTCCAGGTCGAGCTCGGTAATCTGGATAGTCCTCAAGCAATCGACGTAGCGGCGGAGGAAGTGCAGGTGGTCGAGCACGTATACCGGGGGTGCAGCATTGATATCTTTGGAGTTCGTTTCAGCATCAATCTCATCCCCATTCCCATGAACGGAGTGGACGTAGTTGTCGGAATCGATTGGATGTTTCCAAATCGGGCGACCACGGATGTTGCAGGGCAGTTTGTACGCATCCATAACCCAAGTGGGGGAGACCTGGTGGTGTACGGCAAGGGGAGAAGGGTATCTACATCCTTCTGTTCTATCGCGAAGGCTCGGAAATACATCCAGCGGGGGTGTACGGGGTTCTTGGTTTATGCTATGGCGGATCAGGCGAAGGAGAGGAACGCGGTCGGTAGAGGAGGTGCCAGTGGTCAGCGAGTTTCCAGACGTATTCCCGGAGGATCTGCCAGGCCTTCCACCTGACAGGCAGATCGAGTTCGGCATCGACTTGGTACCAGGAGCGGCTCCGATTGCGCGAGCTCCTTACCGTCTGGCTCCGCCGGAGCTTCAGGAGTTATCGGAGCAGTTGCAGGAGCTCTCGGGGAAGGGGTTTATCCGCCCGAGCAGCTCACCGTGGGGTGCACCGATTCTGTTTGTGAAGAAGAAGGACGGGAGTCATCGTATGTGCATCGATTACCGTGGACTCAACAAGGTGACCATCAAGAATAGGTATCCTCTACCTAGAATTGATGACCTGTTCGACCAGCTTCAGGGGGCTTCGTGGTTTTCTAAGATCGATCTTCGGTCAGGGTATCACCAGCTGAAGGTGAAGGAAGCGGATGTCCACAAGACCGCTTTCCGAACCCGTTACGGCCACTTCGAGTTCCTGGTAATGCCGTTCGGGCTTACCAATGCTCCAGCAGCTTTCATGGACCTCATGAACCGGGTGTGCCGCCCGATGCTTGATCGGTCCGTGATCGTTTTCATCGACGATATTCTGATCTACTCGAAGACAAAGGAGGAGCATGTGATGCATCTGCGGGAGGTACTTGAGGTGTTGAGGAGGGAGCGTCTCTACGCCAAATTCTCGAAATGCGCTTTCTGGTTGGAGGAGGTCCAGTTCTTGGGCCATATCATTAACCGGGAAGGCATCAAGGTGGATCCAGCAAAAATCGAAGCAGTTATGAATTGGGAAATTCCGAAGGCACCTACCGAGATCCGGAGTTTCCTGGGTTTAGCCGGCTACTACCGACGGTTCATCCAGGATTTCTCTAAGATTGCGGTACCTTTGACGCGTTTGACGAAGAAAAGCGAGCCGTACGTTTGGGGTTCTGAGCAGCAGAGAGCTTTCGACACGTTGAGACAGAAGCTGTGTGAGGCTCCGGTTCTAACCTTACCGGAGGGGGTGGAAGACATGGCAGTTTATTGCGACGCATCTCGGCTGGGTCTGGGTTGTGTTCTGATGCAGAGGGGGCGGGTGATAGCCTACGCTTCGAGGTAGCTGAAGCCTCACGAGGCTAATTACCCCACGCATGATCTCGAGCTTGCGGCGGTTGTTTTTGCTCTCAAGTTATGGAGGCACTATCTGTATGGGGTGAAGTGCACCGTTTTCTCAGACCATCGTAGCTTGAGGTACTTCTTGGAGCAGCCGAATCTGAATATGCGACAACGGAGGTGGCTTGACGTAGTCAAGGACTACGATTGCGAGATTCTCTATCATCCAGGCAAGGCCAACGTGGTTGCGGACGCTTTGAGTAGGAAGACGGAGCACGCGCCGCTTCGTATCTCACACCTGAAGATGGCGGTAACTACCTCCTTCGTGGACTTGGTTCGACGGGCCCAAGAGGAGGCGAGTCGGGAGGAGAACCAGAATGGAGAGCGGATTCGGGGGCAGATGGCCGCGTTAGTCAGAGACAGTCGAGGGTTGCTGACTAGGTACGGTAGAGTGTGGGTTCCTCGGGCGGGCACGGCGCGTCAGACCTTGCTTGAGGAAGCCCATAAGTCTAGGTTCTCGATTCATCCGGGAGCTACAAAGATGTATCGGGATCTGCGGACGGGTTACTGGTGGCCAGGGATGAAGAGGGACGTGGCTCGGTACGTGGAGTCGTGTTTGACCTGTCTAAAGGTCAAGGCTGAGCATCAGAAGCCTCACGGCAAGATGCAGCCTCTTGAGATTCCCGAGTGGAAGTGGGAAAACCTCACTATGGATCTGATCACCAAGCTTCCGAAAACCCCTCGGAAGTTTGACGCGATTTGGGTCATAGTTGATCGTTTGACCAAGAGCGCTATCTTCCTTCCTATTCGGGAAAGTTCGACTGCGGAGCAGCTGGCGAAGATTTACGTGGATGAGGTGGTGTCGAGGCACGGAGTGCCAGTATCGATTATTTCGGACCGGGACGTACGTTTTACTTCTCGGTTTTGGGAGAGATTCCATTCGGAGTTGGGTACTAGGTTGCATTTCAGCACCGCGTACCATCCTCAGACAGACGGTCAGAGTGAGCGGACGATTCAGACCTTGGAGGACATGCTGCGAGCTTGCGTTTTGGATTTCGGTGGCAGTTGGGATACGTACCTGCCTCTGGCGGAGTTTTCGTATAACAACAGTTACCATTCTAGCATCGGGATGCCGCCTTTTGAGATGCTCTACGGGAGGAGATGCCGTACCCCTATCTGCTGGGGTGAGGTAGGACAGCGTGTTCTTGGTAGCACTGAGGTTGTTCAGAGGACCACGGAAGACATTCAGAGGATCCGAGAGCGGTTACGGACGGCTCAGAGTCGGCAGAAGAGTTATGCTGATCGCCGTAGGTCGGATTTGGAGTTCCAGGTGGGAGACCGAGTTCTACTCAAGGTTTCTCCTTGGAAGGGAGTGATTCGGTTCCGAAAGAGGGGCAAGCTGGGGCCTCGTTACATCGGACCGTTCACGGTTCTCGCACGTGTCGGGAAGGTAGCTTATCGTTTGGAGCTGCCTGCGGTACTAGGCCAGATCCACAGCACTTTCCACGTTTCGCAGTTGCGTAAGTGCCTCGCCGACGAGACGGCGCACATTCCTTTAGACGATATTCAGGTGGGTGAGAGCCTGAATTACGTTGAGAGGCCGGTTGCAGTGTTAGACCGGAAGGTGAAGAGGCTACGGAACAGGGAGATCCCAATCGTGAAGGTGCAGTGGCAGCATCGGAAGGGTTCCGAGTGGACCTGGGAACCGGAGGCAGAGATGCGAGAGCACTACCCAGAATTGTTCTCAGATTGATTTCGGGGACGAAATCCTTGTAAGTGGGGGAGAGTTGTAACGTCCCATTTTTATTTATTTATTCATTTTATTCAATTTATTATTATTATTATTATTATTATTATTATTATTAGTATTAGTAGTAGTAAGTTAGGGTTGGGGTTTGCTTGCGGGTTAAGAAAAGGGAAGGAGGCCCATGTAACTTAGATAAAAACCCTAGGGTTGTACCTAGTCGTCATTACGATTCTTGGAGCACACGTAAAGTGAGAGGAGGGTCGAGAGAGAAAAGGAGAGAGAGCCGGAAACCGGGAGGATCGCCGGGATTGTTCGAGGGGACGACAAAGGTAACCGCCGTGTCATCTCTTGTTTTCTGCGGTGGTAAGGCGGTGGCCGCCGGCTTTGGCCGGCCTTGGCCTAACCGCCACCACATGCGAGCGCCGGCGACGGCTGGTGGCCAATAGCATGGCGATGGGAGGGTGGTGTCCGGCAGGCGGTGGTGGTAACCATACCGCCGCTGCCGTTGCCTTTGGTGGAGTGCGATTCCGGCGGCGGTGGTGGTGCAAACCGCCGCTGCTTCCGGTTATCGCCGCGTGTCAATCCACGGTGACGGTGGCTCAAACCGCCGCTGCCGTGAGTCGTGTAGCATCGTAAGGGTCGGTGGTGGCGACGGTTCACACCGTCGTCGCCGCCGTGGTCTTGTTGAGGGACGGCGCTGCCAGCGGAGGCCGCCGTGAGACGGCGGTGGTGTTGTTTGCGGTTCCTGGTGCCGGTGGTGGCTAGCCACCGCTAGTCGCTGCCGCGCAGCCGTGGTCGTGACGAAAGTGCAGGGCGACGGTGGTGGTCTCAAACGGCCGCTGCCGTGATCGGGTCCAGGGGCCGGCCGGCGGCCTGGCGGGTTTCCCCTCGCCGTCGCGCCGTTGCCCGTCTCATGTTTCGAACGACGCCGGCGAATGGCCGGCCGCCGCTGCCGTTGCTGTTCGTCGGTGGTTGTTGTCCGGCCGGCGGGGGTTAGTGGCTATCCGCGGCCGCCGCCGCTGCCGTGTGAGTTTGGGGTGGTTGGCCGGCGGTGGTGATTTCTACGCGGCCGCCACCATTAGTTTTGGTGCGTAGGGTTTTCATAAGGGAAAAGCGGCTAGGCGTCGTGAGTGAGGTTTTCCGGAGGATTTGCTTTGTTGCGTTAGAGTTAGGATTATTTTTGTGATGCCGAACGGGCCCTTACAGGGCATAATTGTTTATAAATTTTCAGAGTTGCGGGAACGTTTCGAATCCGTGTTTCTGTTGTGATTATCCAGGTGAGTGGGTTTATATGCAATATATTGTGATTTATGTGTATACGTGCTGTTTAACTATGTGGTGATGATTCGGGTTGCGTGATGACCCAACGGGCGGGAAACCGCGGAGTCCGGATTGCGTAATGGTCCGGTAAACGGGAGACCGTTAAGCTGATAACGTGGATGATTGTATGTGCATTAAATTACGATGTGTTGTATGTAAATTTACTCACTAAGCGGTGAAGCTTACCCCTCGTGTTTACTTATTTTTTTTAGGTACGAGTTCCGGTGTGGACAAGGGCAAGGCTCCGGCTTGAGGGTTCCGGCTCGTGTCGTGGCATTCCGATCTGATCATAAATACTAATACATTAATTATTTGGCGGGTGTTGAATTTCTAATTTGTTGGGGTTTTTGAATTGTCGTTTTTATCGTTAACAATTATGGAGGTTTTCTTTTAGTAACGGTTTTTCTCTTATAATTAATAAAATGGGATTGGGTGTTACATTGATGTTTTCCGAATTCAGAATTGGTGTCTTTCCCGATTCGAAATTGCTATTTTCCGAATCGGAAAAGATGGTATTCCGATTCGGATTTTGTAAGTCGGAAAAATATGTTTTCCAAGTCGGATTTTGAGGGGTTTCAAATGTAGGATTAGTTTTCGGAGAGGATTTTCCATAGTGATTTATTCCTATAGGAACCAAAAATTTTCTAGGGGCGCTGCCCCTCGACCCCGCAAGGGCGACTCCCCTTGACCCCGTCCGCTAACCGGGTAGCGGAACCCCCGTGCTAAGTCTGCCTAGGGGTATCCTAGTTGTGGGTCTTCTAAGTGCGAATCACTAATGCCTTAGGAATTTTTACAGATACCAGGAGATAGAGTAAACAGCGAGATAAGCTCAGGTGAGTTCCCTTGCCTGAAATTGAATGGACTGCTTTACCGTTTTTAAACATATCCATTCGATTTGCAAAGGTTTTGATGATGATATTAATGTTATTTTGTGAAATTATAAATGGTTGTGAATGCTATATTGATGATCATCATATGCATGATGTTTTAATATTGCGGAATTGCATCGTGAGTAACGTGTACCATGGGACCGTACATCCCTGGGAAGTTTAGTGGTGTGAGGCACGGACTACGTCCGTCACTCCTTAAATGAGAATCTGGGAGATCCGGCCACGTAAGGTTGATTGTGGGATGGTGCGAGGCACGGACTACGTCCGTCACTCCTTAATTGTGAATCTGAGAGATCCGGCCATCCGGTTTGTTGTGTTGTGACTTTATTACTCATATGCTTTTCTGGTACCTTGTGATATCTGATTTTACGGCCAGTGGGCTGGAACTGTATTTTAAACTGTTTTGAGGGAATTCACTAGACCTTTCGGTCTAACCCTCGTTTTCAAACTCTAAAACCCTTTTCAGGAAAAGATCGTGTGGCGAGAGGCAAGGAGAAGGTAGACGTCTAGAGTGGCTCTACCGATAGAAGTCTAGTATTTTGTCCTAAATTAGAATCTCAGCTGTGGAGGGTTGTTCCGCATGCACTATTTAACCCGTACCTTTGCTATGAGAATTATTGTTATTGCATATTAGATCACTGGGAATTTATATTATGCTTTATTATTATTGTATGGGTTTTGGGTTGTTACATTGTTAAACACATTCGTTTTCTAATAATAAGTTAAATAAAAGGTAATTTAATTATATATTTTTAAACTTTTTAATTTTTTTTTATAACAGTAATTCAAATTGGTTTCAAATCCTACAAACAAAATATACAAAAAGATTCGAAATCCAAATTTCTTCAAATCCAAATCCCTACATGAAATCTAATCCATTCAATTCCATTCTTACAAATCAAACGGATGCTAAAACTTGATGTTTGATCTAATGGCTAAAACGCAGACTTTCACATGCATAAATTTATTAAATTTCAGTTAATTAAAAATAGGTTAACAATTTGATTCTAATTTTTTTTCACTAAAAACTTTAATCTCACAAAAACTCAACCATATAGGATTAGCGACAAAGTGAGAGGGAGGTAAAGATTTGACCCCCAAAATGAATTGTTGGTGTAATGATGTATTGAATGGAATAATGAATAACATTATGCATTCAAAAGTTTTCGGGATGCTCTGATTATAGAATCATGAAAAAAAAATTCATGCATAAAACATATGATCTAACAAGTGAAATATGATGCTCAAAATTACGAATATCTTTTTAACTTTTAATTGATTATGGAATTATAAATGATCTTCCCAGCATTATCATGCAATGATTCACCTTTGTAATAAGTAATAACCTCCCATCTACGTGTAAAACTGCATCACCAACGTCACTAACGCTTCGTCAACATTTGACCTATATGATTCAGTAAAACCACAAACAAACATTTTGATATCACCAAAATAGTAGTCCATTTGCCAATCACAAATATAGAACCCAGAAAAAACTAACAAAGAAGAAACATGAAAACCAAAAAAACCGCCCCCGAACGCCCATCTCCGCGATAAACTACATCGTGGCATCATTATGCAGTAAAATTTTGTCTTCTACGCGCCTAAATAATTCAACAAAATCACGAACAAACATCTTGTTATCCGTCAAATAATTATCCATTCACCAATTAGAGAGAAACAATGATCAAAAACTAAAAGATGATGAACCAAAAAATTGAATGACCGTGTTCTTTTAATAAAATATAAAATAAAAAATTACTAAACACATTGCAATGCCTATAAAATCGAGATTTATCATAATGAAATCCGGATAAAATAACCCATTAAATATAATGAAATTTCCAATTTACAATAATGCCCCTATTTGGATTATTTTTATTATAACAATTTTTTTAACACAATCAATTCAATGGCTTAGATTTGATTTGCCTAGTTTACATAAATGGTCCGATTTGTAATTGAAATATGTTTTATATACGAAAGTTCAGCTGCAAACTCAAATTTCATTGTGAACATGAGGACAGAGCCATCACGTATCATATTCAGTCTCAATAATCATGTATTATTCAGACTGAATAATACAACATTCAATATTATATAGAGTACATAATACTGCATTTTGTATTATTCAGTTTGAATAATATTAAATGTTGTATTATTCAGTCTTGGATAATACAAAATTATTCAGACTTAATATGTCACGTGACGCTCTCTCAGTTGTCCTTACGTTCACAATAAAAAATGAGTTTTCATTTGAACCTGACCCTATATATATATATATATATATAGAAATAGGTTCAAACAAGAACAAAACCAAATTGCAAGAATGAAGGAACCAACAAAATCACACATGATTTTGTGCATGGATGCCCACTCGCAGCTCACCCACTCGCCTTGTCGGAGCGTAGCCTACACATGCTTTTTACATGGCAGCACAAAATCACATGTGATTTTCTTGGTTCCTTTGTTCTTGCAAATTGGGTTGTTCTTGTATGAACCTCCCTTTATATATATATATATATATATATATATATATAGAGAGAGAGAGAGAGAAGAAAAAAAGCACCTATCGTAGCCCTCTATCTGGACCATATGTACTTGTGCATACGGGTAATTTGAATTCTTTTTGGGTTTTTGTGAATTATGCACGTGTGCATATTATAAAATTATCCGTATGCACAAAGACATACAATCGCGTCACGTGGCATATTCAGTTTGAATATTATGTGTTATTCAAATTGAATAACACTGCATTCAGTGCTTCGGTGTTATTCAGTTTGCATAACACTGAACGCGGTGTTATTCAATTTGAATAACATTGAATGCGATGTTATTCCGTTTGAATAACGCATGAATATTTAAACTGAATATCTCACGTGACGTGCTTTCGACTGTCTTTACATTCACAATTTATATTTAAACCCGACCCTACGTGTGTGTATGTGTGTGTGAAAGAGATCGATATGGGGCGTGGGGTGAGGCGTAACATCAAGAGGTCCACTGTAAACAGTGTCGACCACAAGAACCCAACTTAATTTATTTTTACAAAATTTTGGAGTTGGTCCGCTTGGGTGGCTCGAAAGCGACTCCCAAAACATTTGACGTGTGCTAAACGACGTCGCCCTCTTTGTCATTGCACAATCCTACGCCATTATTTATTTATGTACATTTAATTAAATTTGTAAAATTCATGTACATCCATCATTCATACGTGAACTTTAATTGAATAATAAGTATTTTCAGACATAACCTTTCATATTGTAATATTATAGATGATCTTAAATTTTTTTTTTGTTTGTTGATAATTAGAACTAAAATAACTTTAGAACCAGATCAGAGATTGTTATAATAAAAAAGATAATAAAATGTTGACTTCATATGTTAATGAATGACTTCTGGAGAAAATAAACTCGATGCCTTATCAATTGAGTTACCTAAAAAGGATTACTATCATAACTTTTTGTACACATTTATTTGACGATATTAGATTGTAGTTGTTTAATTTGAAATATATGTATTTTTTTTACCGGTCCCTACTTTTTTTTTATGTGTAAAGGGTGTTGAGCCTTTGGCCCAGACTAATCTCTTGGCAATGCAACCAACCGCTAAAGCATGCAGCCCTGAGATTAAACTCAGTGGCCACAAGGGGGATGGCAGGGATCGAACCCGGGTTGAGAGCTATGCCCTCCCCAGGTGATTACCACTACACTACACCCTTGTGATTACCGGTCCCTGCTTTCCAAGTAAGAGATGCTTTATTGAAAGCTCTCGTTCAATCGAAGAGTCATAGTATTTTGGGCATGGTGGAAGGGTCCATAGAATGTTATGCCTTGATAGCAAAGCCAACTAAGAATGAACTAAGGGGTTAGTTGCTAAATGATTTGGTGCATGATGATTAAGTGGTTAGAATGATTAAGAGGTTATTATAGTATAATGCAAAATGAAATATGATTGTTTCATAATTGTTTAGAAGGAAATTAGGGCATTGAATGGTTAAGTGATATCCAAGATACAAAAGCATTCATAGAGTTTTAAAACCATTAAAAGACAAAAAATATTATCAAACAAGATTCACCTTATAGCGATTTAGATTTTTATCTTAATGAAACTATTAAGATGGAAATAAACACGCTCATTGGTTTTCCCTCTTTTTTTCGCAATAAGCCAATATGAGTCACAGGTCTAGTTTATGTGACTTAAAGTCATCATAAACCTTATTACAACTTTAACTTTCTTAGAATATCTCTAACAAATTTTCTAAAATAAAGAATCAGAATCCGAATTCTCTATTAAAATGTATTGCAACTCCATCACAGTTTCGATTTTAGAGATAACATCATTACTTATATTATTAAAATATTATATGCATCTAATAAACTATTATTTTTCTCTTCTACATGTTTCATTTCAAAGATTCTTATTGATGGAATATAATTAAAAAAATATCATTTTTCTCTTATAATGATCATTTTTGAAGAGTTCTTTAAATTTGAAGATTTTTGCACCATTCTTTTATTTTCTTCATTTAATGAAAGTTTTAAAAAATTTGTTGAACAATAAATAATCCAAAATGTTTATTTTCTTCATTTTAAAAAAACCGTTGAAGATGTTCTTACTCTTAAGGTATTTGAATTTAAAAGACAAATATAAAAATAAATCATGTCTAGCTCAGTTGGTCTTTTTAAGGGCAATAACATCTTTGGAGGTTTGTGAATGGGATCCTAGTCTACGTGGGTTCGATCCCAATGGGAGTCAATTGAGGATTTGAGGGTATGAGGTTCAGCGTAAGCTGAGCTAGAACATCGACGGATTAAAGGGTTATCCGTGGATACCTGTGTTCATAGTAATTGTTCATTGGTTCGATGCCACTATGCCTTGTAAAAAAACGGACGAGTATAAAACTAAGAGTAGGTTACCTTATCATCCACATGGTTTGTTAACCTTTGCTATTTTCATTTCTGGCTTTCTAAATTACTTTACCCACCGGCCCATAGGGTTTGCATATGTTGCTATATTCGTCTTTTAAAGTCGTTCCATTAAAAACTCGAGTTAAATCAAAGACATTTCGATCACTTTACTTTTTTTTTTTAATTTAATTGTTGTATTAAAATAATTAAAATTAATCCACTAAAAACAATACATATGTCTTTTTCTAATAAGAAAATCCATCCATACTTTTTTTTATTAGAAAACTAAATTAAACCAACCTCCAACTTCAATGCCCATCCCCTTGATTTCACACAGCAAAAGACTCCACCTTAGTACCAGATTTCATCTTCCAAAACAAAAATCACATATCATCAACAAACTAACCAAAAGAATCTCAACTTCTATCACTTTTCTTGAAGCAACTTTTTGGGTTTTAAATCAAGAAATTAGATGCAATAACCAACCCCCTTTTTATGGAAATTTTTTGACACTAAGATTTGTATACAACAAAAAACTACCTCAAACATCATCAAGACTAGATTTTAAATGATAACTCAAAAGGTCTAAAGTTAGTAGTGTATTCCCGTGGCACAATAATACACTAAACCGGAATAGAGTTTGATATGTTGGTGACAAGATCATAGAAGGAGAGAGCTGAGAGATTCTGGCTCTATTTTAGGAAGAACACGTAGTGGGGTTTGATGTGTAGCTGATCGATTTGAAGCAAATACAAGAGGAAAACGTGTGAAACAATATGAATTATAGCTTAAAAGTCAAACTCATTAAATGGTTTTGGTTAATTTCACTAGTTTGGATTTCACAATGGTTTTCATGCCACATAATCAAAATGATGTGTCATCCATGTCATCTCATTTAAGCCACGCAAGCAAGCGAGCAAAAATGAGGGATTAACCGGTTTAAAAGGTAACAAATCACCAATAAAAGAGAGATTTTTCAAAGTAAAGATTAACCGGTTTGAAGTACATTGTTGTAATAAGAAAACAATAAAAGTACAACGCTACAACTACAAAAAAACGAACGTAGATTGTTATTTTATGGATCTAGCTCCATTATGTAAATGTTAAATATCTCACATTTCTCATGGAAAATGACAAATTCAAGTGCTCACAACCCTATATATAATTATATATAGACGAAAGTTCGGCTGCAAACTCAAATTTCATTGAACGTGAGGACAAACTAAAACTAACCAAGAATGCCACATGAAATATTTGATCTGAATATATAAAAATGTTTGGAACCGATTAAACCAGTGATTAAACCGGTTAAACCAGTGATTAAACAGGTTAAACCAATCAAATCAAAAACCGATTATCATACTAATTCAACTAAAAAACCGAGTTTTAAAACATTTAAGAGTACTCGTTTTCAAAATTAGGCCGAGGTGGGAGTTCAATCCTTGGACTTTGGATGTTGAGATTATAAAAAAAAAACATATTATAATCTGACACCTTGTCACTTTGGTGGGTCCCTCTATCTTGTCTTCATCAATCAAAAACCTTGCTATATTTTCAATTAACACCCCTACGCTTTGGAGTTTAATACCATATCAACCTTAGAAAGTTTTGTCGAATTGCTTATATGGTGGCTTTTGGGACTCTAAAAAGAAATCATCAAAGGGAGTATCATATATCACATAAAAGCGACGTTTAGAGACAAATTCAGAGCTTTCGAGAAATTAATCCTACGTGGACCAAAAGCAAACCATAGACTTTTGTTCATCGTAACAAGCAACAATTTGTTTCATATAAAATCATTGCATATATAGATTGAACCATTTGTCAATTTAAATGACGATAAACATGAGATTTAACTTTTAACTTATCTTATTATCTTAAATATTGATAATGAGTTTATTGAGTTTGACAAACTAATTGATAAGTTGGCTCATGAACAAATTTAATAGACTTCAACCCATCCAACACTCCAACAAGTTTAACTTTTGTTTGTTAACGGTAAACAAGTTGAACAAGGTTAAGGTTTTTCATAAAAGTTGAAAATCATTGTCATTATCTGATAAAATAAGTTATAAGCACCTTCAAATAAGCCCTTCCAAACACCCTCTAAGAGATAATTTATTGTGTTCCGGTCATATTTTAGAAAACTTGTTAAAAGCATATTTTTTTCCGTTTACGTAGTTCATGGGCATCCTTGAAAGATCGGTTGGGCAATTGATGTCATTGTCAAATTTAAATGAAATTCGATTATAGTTCTCATGATTGATATTGAGCAATTAAAACCTATCCTTTTAACTTGATAACACCTGAACATACTTTTAGTAAAATATACATGCAAGCAATGGTTGATATCTTCAACTATAAGTTTCATTCTTTGTCATTATTCACACGTATCAAAAGATGGATTTGAACTTCCAATAATTGTAATGGACTTTTCTTTATACTCGATAACATCTGATTATGACACTTAAACATATCTAGACACTACATAAAACATATATTGTTATGGGAGAAGGTATTTTTGATTTATTCATATTTAAGGAAACATTTTCAAATTACACATATTGTATATGGTTAGAATTTTCTATTGTATGGGTCTATTGTGTAGAAATGCTATTTCAGTGACTTTTTTTAAAAACATCAAACTTAACATTAATATTAAACATTAACTATTATTTATTTAGAATTGTTTATTAAAGTTATCAATTATTTTATATTAATATTATTGTCTTTGCATGCTATTGTTCAATATATTTAAGTGACTTTAATTTGTATTTTCCTCTTTTCAGATAGGCTGGCTAGGTTTTTATATCCTTGTATTTTGATAAATCAACTTAAGGTTTGAGTAGACTTTTATCAACTAAAGACGGTATTCTTCAATAAACAAACGACAAAAGAAAAAATAATAATGCCACAAGAAGGTAACTTGGAAAACCTCTTTCGAAAGTAAAATCGGACGATGGTTGAGATCGTCGATACACTAGTGAAAAGTAACATCAAACATGGATGTTGTCCTTGTGGAGAAATGATTGTAAGTACAAGTGTTACAACGTATGTAAAAACAAAGAAATCGTAAGTAAATTCTTGATGTCGCTAGTTGCAAGTCGAAAGATGCAACATTGTCGTGAGTTAACACCATCATGAGTTCTTGAGAGCTTCGAGAGAATTTCTAGTGAATTGTCTTGTGTTTCGTGTCCCCCTACTGAAAGTCTGAAACTCTTTCACGTGGTGGTTTTATAGGTGCCTCGATCCATTAATGTGCCTTTTAAGAATCTTTAATTGTTTACAACGGTTGTAACGATCTGAAGGAGTTAATGGTCTTCACCACGGCCCGTCAATTACACGTTTTCCATAAATGTAGAAGACATGTATTTAAAACACTAGAGAAATATTTAACCATTAGTTTCGTTTATAGTCGTCATAAGTTATCTTATGACGATCAACGTATAATATTGTCGAAAGGTTTAGGCTGACTCAATCGTCAGGGGAAGATAAGAATTTATGTTACGACCATCGCTGGTCGCTAGTCGTACGTCGAGACTTATCTTACAACTATCATCGAAACGGGCGGCAAAGGTTATAGACATGAGCGATCGTCAAGACCTTATTTAAAGACAAAAATCTATAGTAAGACTTTCCTCTATCTGTTATGTCATCGATCGTAACTTGCGGAATTTTATGGAAATACACCTCTTTTGCATACATCTTACCTACCAGATCTCGTCTTCACGTGAACTATGTTTATTGAGAATTAATTCCTCCACTGCAGGTTACTTTTACTTTTATTGGAAACACTTGCACACATTCTATTAGAATTAAATAAACTTTGCAACGTTTCAAACTCACATTTCCGCAAGTCGTTTCATTTTATGTGACATTGCAGTAGCAATAAGATTACAATTTATACAAATCAGCTACACGTAAGAAATACTAATAAACAACGAAATGACATCTTAGTGATGCTATTTAGAAAAGAATCGTGTAACTAAAAGCAAGATGCTTATAGGGGTTCGAATATCTTTCTAACAGTTGAATTGTTCCCAAAAGTCTATTATCTTTAACATAAGTTAGCTTTGGTTTTTTTGGAATTCAAAATATTCTTGTTAAAAGTTCAAAACAGGATAAAAAAATTGAACATCCATTTGAAGAACAATTGTTTTTAACATTAAGAATATAAGAATATATTACTCGATTCTACGGTTTCAACACGTCCCCGACCCATCATGTCTATCTATTTTATGGCATGTATTTGTTTAGATATCATTACAAAAATGTTTTTGCCTTTAACAAAATAAATACTAATTATATGCTCGTACAATATAACAAGACGTAAAATTTTGTTGTATACCAATAGTGTAATATTGATTTAATTCCTCATTAAAGAAGAAATCCAAAAGTTTAAAGAATATATCATATTAGTGGGTTCAAAACTTATTCAATGTTAGATGGTGTTTATCACTTAGTTTAATTAAGTTCAAACATTGAGTTTTAAATGGTTGCAAATATGCAGCAATACAACTACAAATTGAAATTTTAAGCCAATATATAATGCTTAAAATATATTTTTTAAATATATTTTATAATATAGTATACATAATTATGATTAAAAATGGTGAATTCTATCCCAACGCCCTTGTAACAGGGTAGGAGTTGGTGGTGTGAGTATACTTGTAGAACCCAGAGGTGGACCCAATGGAATTATGTGAGTAAGAGGGGGTGAGGATAGTAACTCCCTTAAAAATAGGACAAATATTACATAGTTATAATTATTTTCTCCTTTCATGTGTTTCTTTTTAGCAAAAAAACACAGTATATGTATATGGTAAAACACAAATAAATTAATATCTTTTATTTTTTCCATTCTAAAGAATAAAAGATGAAGAATTAACAAGAACATAACCAAAAAAAAACATGAAAATGGTCAATCGCATGTTTGTACTTGAATCATGTGCAATTAGGGAGCATGATCAATGCAGGGGCAGGCTACTTGGTCTGCAACCTCAAAATAATATGAATCATAAAAAGGGTAGATGGCGACGCTATCCTCGAAGGCACCCCTCGCATCGGTCTTGCAGTTATTATAGAAGAGGTAAATCAACACATACACCCCACTGGTAAAGGAGCATTGCCCATGGCTTAAACTCGCGACCTTACATATATGAATTACAGCCACACATGACACCTCTACGGCTAAGATAGACATATGGATTACTACTACCTCTCTCTCATTAAGACAGACAGAGACAAAATTGTGCTTTTCATATGTGATCTTACATATGGTTTTAGCATAAAATCAAATAGATTATGCCGTTCTTATGTGAAATGTGATTGCTCTAACTAGTAAGATTAAGGACGGTCAATGAATGAACCCCGTCTCCGATACAAAAGAGCAGGCTCTCGGAACCCGACGCCCAGTGGAGAGCGGTTGTCAGAGGCTGTAATGGCATACACGTTCCGCGTCATGGAACCTGGAGATCGATCCTTCGTGTGGAGAATGACCTTCGAGAACTGGGAATCAACCTTTCCACGCACCTGAAGTGGAAAGACGAAGATGGAGGATGGGTGTGGGATCTGGACAGCTCTAAATCGTACACTGTTCGCTCGTTACGAATGCTTATTGATGGAATCTCTCTCCCGATTGCGGATATGGAGACAGATTGGGTTAGATGGCTACCGGGGAAAGTAAATATTCAGCTCTGGAGGGTGCTTAATAACAGACTCCCAACTCGAGACAACCTCCAAAACAGAGGTTTGATCTTGAATTCAATCTTGTGTCCATTGTGTTTATCCACAGCTGAAAATTTAGATCATTTATTGTGTTCCTGCTCTACAACCAAGACGATCAGCGCTTATCTTATGAACTGGGTTGACTGGTGGCCTACGAATGAACAAACGGTGGTCAATATGTGGGAGAAGATTCGTTCATCTGGTGCGAATACGATTCAGAAGGATGTGTTCAAGTTAATTGGGGCTGCGTTCATTAACTCTATATGGATGACCCGTAACAAGAAGATTTTTAACGGGGATGTCAAAGCGGAAAAGGAGATCTTTCGTGACATTCAAGCTCTTGCTTTTACCTGGGTGAGGAGTCGGTCAAAGGGGGGTAATTTACTTAGTTGGGAGGCGTGGCTTTGTAATCCGGCTAATGCCGTGTTTCTTGTACTGCTCTAGCTCCTCGCTAGCTCGTTTTCTTCAATAAAACTTCCGCTTGCTGTCCAAAAAAAAAAAATTAAACCCGCTCACCTGAATTAAAATCGAAATAACTCGTATGACAAATATATATTTTACAAATAAAATTCAAACATTTAGTTACAATAAAAACACAATCATTGTGACTTATTTATTTTTAAAGTAATAAACATAAACATTAAAAATAGAAATATTAATGGAAAGACTCATAAACCACAAAACCAACACCATTGGATTTATTCCCTTCCATAGTTGATGGAACCTCAAGAGCACTTAACCGAGTTATGTACCACCGAGTTGACTCAGTAAGACCATAACCCAAAGGCTTGATCATCTCCAGGAAGCCCAAGAAAGCAAGAATTCACCGAGTTCGGGTCCGAGTTCTCCATCTTTAACTCGTCAACAGAATGTAGAAAAATCTTGCTAAAGTTTTCTACTTCATCCACGGATCCATCACTTTGATCTTGCTCAAATACGTACGATGAATCCCCTCGTTCTAACAACGATATCGTGTGGACCCCACCCATGCTTTTCGTACTCAAACGATCTACATTTGTCTCGATGTTTTTGGACACATCTTGATCGAGAATCTGCCGGCATCGTTGTGGCTCGGACGGGCTCTTAGTACTCGATGAATCCGAGCTTCCCTTTTCTTGTAGTAGCAACTTATCACTTAGCTCATGAACCTATTCATTAGACAACAATTTACTCGAGTTTTAGCGAATTTTAAGGATTAATAAAGAGGTGTTTGGGATTGCTAATACTAAAACAACTTATGTTGTTTATCTGCTTATTTGCTTATTGTTGGTTGAAAAAGTTAAATGTTTTTGACTTCTTAAAAAACTCTTCATTTGCTAGTTGGCTCAATTATAAGTCTTTAGATAAACACTTAAAACTCCTTATTTGCTGGTTGGCTCCATTACAAGCAAATAACGAGATTTAATAAGCAATCACAAACACACCCAAAATCATGCAATTAACGATTTCTTTACCTCGGATTTTAGTTTCTCCTTCTCTTTAACGAGATCGTCGTAATTGGCTTTGAGTTTATTGTAGCTTTCTTGTAAATCGTCGTAGTCTCTCTCTAGCTGTTTCGTCTTCCAACGTGCACGACGATTTTGGAACCAGATCGCAACCTGCCTCGGCTGCAACCCGAGGTCTTTGGCTAGTTTGATCTTTCGGTCCGGCTCGAGCTTGTTGTCGGACTCGAAGCTCTTCTCCAAGAACCGAACTTGATCAGCCGTCAGCCGTCTTTTCTTCTCCGGCTGGTGAAAGTACTCGTCGTATTCGTCATCTCCGTTGTCATCGCCATCGAATGTCCGAAAAAATTGGCCCCCAGATCCATTCCCTCTATCTTCAAAGCTAACCATTGATCTAGAACCTAAAAAAGATTCAAAACATCACATTGTTTTCTTGAACAAATCAAGATAATTCACCAAGATTTTTCGATATCGTCGGTCAATTTCGAAAAAAGATTGTTTTTTATCAAACCCCATTTCATCTAAATCAAGAAAAAGGTTTTGCATTGTGATCAAAAACAAGAAAGACCAACAAAGTTTCATGGTCAATTGCTCAAATTAAGCATTGATCAAGAAAGTCAACCATCAAGATTCAAACTTTCTGTTTCTTGATTTCATACCCATCTATAATTCATAAGAAAACAAGAAGCTTTTGTTGATTTAACACTAATCTTTCTACAAATTAACAAACTTTCAACACTAAAATCAAGAACATAAACCATAAAAAACACAATTATGGATATGTCTTAATGAAAAAGTCAACCAAATATAAAACATCTTAATTACCCTGAAAAGAAGACGATCTCGAAAGGAAGAACGAATCCACAGGGTTAAGAGAAGAATGAACCCTTTTATTCGTCAGCAAAACAGAACCACCACCACCGCCGCCACCACCGCAATCGCCACCAGAAGCACCACCGTAGAGAAAGCTTCTAGCCGCCATGGCAGGCAACCACCACCACCACCAAAAAAAAAAATAACAACCCACAAAAAAACTCACGAATTCAACACTCAATCAACCATCAATAATTTGTGGGTTTTCAAAATCAGAAACTGGGTCCTGATTTTCTTGAATTTTAGATCAACAAAAAACTTGATTTTTCTTTTCTTTCTTTTTTAATAGAATTATCAAGAAACTTATAAAATTTACATCTTGTGACGAAAGAAGCTGGTGATGATGATCTCGGTGATATGGGAAGTATGGGAACACCTGGTGCTCACACCCATCACAGCCAAAAACTCCCCAGAAACCAAAAGATGATGATGAAAAAAAAGATGAACAAAAATGATGAAAATTTTAGTGAAATAAATAGAAAGAAAGAAAGAAAAGATGTTTTTTTATTTTTTCTTTATATTCTTTTGGAATAGAGATTGAAAGTTTTTTTTGTGATGATAATGGAAAGAAAGAAAGAGTTGAAAAAATATGTAAACAGTTGGGATTCCTTTTGGTTGGATGAGAGTGTGTTGAAGAGCACTGAATGTGGTTTTTTATAACATACTTCCCCACCTTTGGATCTTATAAATGTGTAATTAAATAAAGGGAAAATTGCCGAAAAAGGTAATATAAATGTCCAAAAAATCCAATTAAGGGAACGTACATTTTTTTTTGCCAAGAAAGGATTATGCATTCGATTTTTTGCCAAGAAAGGATTATGCATTCGATTTTTTGCCAAGAAAGGTAAAGTGACCGGATTAACTTGATACCCACCTAGTCAGCAGGTAAGATGCTGACGTGTCTGTCCAAGTGGCAATCTAGTCAGCGTTGTCTGCTGACGTGTCTATCCAAGTGGCAGCCCAGTCAGCACCTCTCGCCGTTGACCGGCGTTGACTGCCGTTGACCACCACTGACTGCCACCAATATCACCACCACCTAACCTATTGCCACCACTATCACCACCCACATCTTGAAACCGCCACCACCACCAGCCACAAACCACCACCATAGCTACCTCCAAACCACCACCCACCACCACCACATCCACCTCCAAACCACTACCCACCACCACCACAGCCACCAACAAACCTCCACCACCACACACCTGCACTTACACACATCGACACACATATCTGCACGCACACACACACACACACAACGTCGCACACACATACAGATCTACACACACAATCGATTTTAGGGTTTGGGGAAGGTGGAAGAGGATCTTCACAATCGATTTTAGGGTTTGGGGGAAATGGGAGGAGGTCGATTTAGGGTTTGGGGAAAGGGGGAAGAGGTCTGGAGGTGGTTGGGGGATGGAGGTGGTGATGGTGGTGGGGATGGTGGTAGTGGGGGTGCTGGTGGTGGTTAAAAGATGGTGGTAGTGGTGGTGGCGATTTCGAGATGGTGGTGGCGGCGATTTCGAGATGGTGGTGGCGGCGGTGGTTTGCCAACATTGGTGGGAGTGCAGGTGGTGACGGTGGTACGATGGTGGTGGGCTTGCAGGTGGTGACGGTGGTACGATGGTGTTGGGGGTGCAGGTGGTGACGGTGGTACGATGGTGGTGGGGGTGCAGGTGGTGACGGTGGTACGATGGTGTTGGGGGTGTAGGTGGTGACGGTGATACGATGGTGGTGGGGGTGCAGGTGGTGATGGTGGTACGGTGGTGGTGGTGGTGGTACGGTGGTGGTGGTGGGAGGTGGTGGTGGGGGGTGGCTTGTTGGCTGTTGTCTTCTAACAGAGAAAGAGAAAGAGAGAGAGAGAAAGAGAGAGAGAGAGAGTGAGAGAGAGAGAGGAAGAGTGAGAGAGAGATTGAAAAAATGAAGGGGTTAACCGGTTATACAAGTTATCGGTAACCTTACCCTTTTTTTGACAAAATTGAATAGTTAATCCTTTTACGGCAAAAACAAATATACGTTCCCTTGATTGGATTTTTGGGACATTTATATTACCTTTTTCGGCAATTTTCCCTTAAATAAAATAATGTTTTATGTTATTTTGGGGTAACTTTGAAATTTGTGTTGGTTGTTTATTTGGTTTTAGATTAAAGAAGGTTAAACGAAGAAGATAAGACACGTATGTGTTGTATTGGTGTTTTAGTCTTGATTTGTAATTATTAGATTTTGAATACTTGTATGTGTTGTATTGGTTGAATCAAATAAGATATATAAGTCTATTAAAAATAATTTTTCTTTTTGGGAATCACAAAAAAGTAGCAAAGATTTGGCATCTCGATTAGATTGGTTAATTAAGCTTTGGAGAGATTGGTTCAGATTCTTGATTAAGCTAAGGTTAAGGTTGTGTTTGGTAAACTAACTGATAAGCTAGTTAATACAACATAAGTTAGCAATTGACTGATAATCTAGCTTATGAATAAATTATGTTTGTCAAAAACTAGTTTATTAATATGTAAAATGACCAAAACAAGTATCTTAGGGTATAATAGTTGATATTAATAAGGGTATAATTGGAAAAATTACAAAAAAGAAACTCCTTAGACTCTAACTAATGTTTCAATAAGTTAGTTTATGGTCCATTCAAACATGTACTAGCTTATAAGCTAGCTTAATTTTGCCAAACACAACCTAAATATTGTTTCTGGTCACGGACTATACACCTGAATGGTCGACGAGGGGGGGGGGGGGGGGGGGGGGGGGAATTGAGGAGTCGTAGAGGACATAGGTTAATACAATATCAGTTTTCTAGCTAATTTTTTCCAACAGTTTTAATATGTTTATAGTTTTTATTTCAATATTCAATTAAGAGTTTCTTTAAAACAACAAAGCTAAGATGAATAGGAAAATATGATTCTTTTTTCTCTCAACCAAATCAAGTTCAACAGAAATATTAGTTCCATTAAAGTGTTAACCGATGATATTATGCCACATCATAATAATTTTGTCACGTATGAAGTCATATAAGTCATTATATCAAATAATCAAGGTTTGCTAGATAACAATTCCACCTGTGGGCCTTTACGAGTTTATCTAGTTTTCTCAATTTCTACTTTCAATGATGATACTATAGATAAGTATCTATGATTTTTTTTTTCTTAAAAAAAGAAAGAAATAAGGCCATCATTAACGGGGGACGGTGTGGCACCGGTACTGCCGGTACCGACGGTGCACACCGTCGTGCTTGATCGGTAGGCAACCGGCAGTGGTGTACGTCGGTACCCACATACCGGCTTCAAAATGGCGTGCATGACCCCCACCCCACCCCCCCCCCCCCCCCCGGCCAACGGCTCTCTAACGGCTCTTTTTTTAATTTTTTTTCCCTTTTATCTCTATATATATACATCACATCCAAACAACAAACAACTCCACATCTCATCCTATTCTCTTCTTTCATTTTCTTCTCTTTCTTTATCTCCTATCCACACAAAAAAAATGTCGGATTCCGATGACGATTTTGATCTCATAATAGATCAAGTTCTTCTTGCCAACCTTCAAGCTGCCGAGTTGGTCGGTAAACTTGTGACTACCGGGGTATTGCAAAACAATGGAGAAGGTCCGTCAAATAAAAGACCGAGAGGGCCGAATAAAGAAAGAGGTCGGGAAGAGAGACACGATAAACTTATCGCCGACTACTTTTCTAATAACCCGGTGTACAACGACGAAGACTTTAAGCGGCGGTTTCATATGACTCGACGACTATTCTTAAGGATATTTAACGATCTAGAAAGAGAGGTCGAATATTTCAAGCAACATTGGGATGCAAGAGGCGTGAAAGGGTTTTCCGCGCTTCAAAAGTGTACGTCCGCTATTCGACAATTGGCGTACGGGTCTGCTTCGGATGCTTCCGAGTTCCGACGAGTACTTGAGGATGAGCGAAACGACATCAAGGGATTGCCTTGAGAATTTTTGCAAAGGTATTATTTACCTATATATGCGACAATATTTACGAAAGCCTACTGCTAGCGATATTCAACGAATCTACGCAATGCATGAACAAGTCTACGGCTTGCCCGACATGCTTGGTAGCATTGACTGTATGCATTGGGCCTGGAAAAATTGCCCCGTCGCATGGAGGGGTCAATTCCATAGAGGTGATCATGCTGGACCGACGGTAATTCTAGAAGCGGTCGCATCATGTGATGAATGGATCTGGCACGCATTCTTCGGGGTTCCGGGTGCGACGAACGATATAATCGTTGTCAATCAATCACCGGTTTTCAACGATTTATTCGAAGATAAAGCACCCGATAGTTCGTTTGTAGTGAATGGCACACACTACAATCACGGGTATTATCTTGCCGACGGGATATATCCGGAGTGGACGACTTTCGTCAAAGCATTTAGGTATCCACATGACGACGAGAGACGGATCCACTTCAAGAAACGTCAAGAATCGGCTAGGAAAGACATCGAACGGACATTCGCCACGCTTCAAAGTAAATGGCACATGGTAAAAAGACCGGCGCGAGTATGGACACGAACGAAGCTACAAGAAATCATGTACACGTGTATAATTTTACACAACATGATTCGTGAAGACGAAGGCATTTCAGATTATCCTTTTGATCCTACGGAGGTTTTACCGGATGATATCGAAACAAATATCTCCGAAGCAGACCGAGCAAGAAACGTCAACCTAGTGAAAAACCGAGAGAGGCACGCCAACCTTCGCCAAGATTTATCTCAACACTTGTGGGACTCTTTGCACAATAATTAGTTTTATTGTATTTTTTAGTTTTAATAAAATGTAATTTTAATTTTAATTTTAATTTTAATTTTAATTTTAATTTTAATTTTAATTTTAATTTTAATTTTAATTTTAATTTTAATTTTAATTTTAATTTTAATTTTAATTTTAATTTTAATTTTAATTTTAATTTTAATTTTAATTTTAATTTTAATTTGAATTTTAATTTGAATTTTAGTTATTTTAATTTTAAGTAAATTATTATAATATATTTTAGAAATAGAAAAAATAAAATGAGGGGTATGAGTGGTATGGTTAGGCTGCTTGCACCGGGGATGGCTTCCCAGCGGGTTAATGAGCGGCTAGACCCGACGGTTCCATTGGGTTGGGTGTGCAGAAAAACAGCCGGCGGGTTGATTGACCTTGGCGGGTTGTAGAACCCGAGCAAACCTCAAATTAATTAAACAATTCTTCAACTCTTTTCTCACACAAACAACCTCCAATTCTTCAAACCTCCCACTCTTCAAACGATGAATCCAAACGATCGAAACCTCGCATCACGGCGCGCGAAATGTAAACGTCGGGCGGAACCCGAGACCCCTTTCGAAGCCCTCTTTCAAAGTCGATGTTACGCATACCGGGTTAATTAATTATTAATTATTAATCTTATTATTAATTAATTAATTACATGTTTTATTTAATTAATGTTATTTAATTAAATGAAATAAATAAAATAAATTGAAAAGTGAGTGGGTTGGGAGGGTTGGGAGGGTTGGGTGTGTGTTGTAGAGGGTTATGGGAGGGTAAAGAAAGGGTTGACCAAAAGCTGATGTGGAAGCTGATGTGGCATTCAAAAAGTGAGTGGGTTGAGAGGGTTGGAGAGCATGGGTGCGAGTAGCCTTAAGGATGAAAGGTATGGAATTGGTAGGGTAGTGGTAAAGCTGATGTGGCAGCTGATTTGACAGCAGAAATGGGTGGTATGGTTAAGGATGGCCAAAGTATATATGATTTTAGAAAATGGAATTTCATGAGTTAATCAAGAAACATATTTATAAAATTTTAGAAGAATAACTCTGAAATGTAAATTTGATGTAAATAAATTCTATATAAAAGGATTTTTATTCTATCGACCTAAAATAAGATAAAAAAAAATAATTGGAGAGATAATTTAACTAATCAATTTGATGATTATCTTATTTATGAAACGACACCAAATTCAGTCATTTAAAATTCAAAATATTTACTTATTAAAGTCATACATGACAAATAAACATTAGTTTATTGAAGAAAGCTCCATATAGTAAGGCTGTGTTTGGCAAGCATAAGCTAGTCCATCCAAACATGTACCAGAAAGCTAGCTTTTTGAAACGCTACTTTGAGTAGTTTATGAGGAGCTTATTGTAGCTTTTTCCAATTATACCCTTATTAATATTAATTATTAAATTCAAAGATACCCTTTTTGGTCATTTTACATACTCATAAGCTAGTTTTTGCCAAACATAATTTGTTCAACAGCTAGCTTATCAGCTACTAGCAAGCTTATCAATCAACAGCTAGCTTATCAGCTATCCGCTAGCTTATCAGCTACCAGCTAGCTTATAAGCTACGGTTGCCAAACATAGCCTAAATCGCAAATTATGTCATATTACGTTAACATTTTTTTTGAACGGCATTTAAACTCACATACACGTTCTGAGGGTATCCGGATCCATACGGGCACCGACTAATCCCCGTGCCCATGAGCCGACCCGAAGGCCAACCCATTGACTCACCCCTGAACCGACCCGAAGACCGATCAAGAGCAGGATCTTAAAGACACCCTTAACGTCATTTATATCATTATCTAACTTATTAGTTCTAGTTTTTATAAAATGTAATAAACATTATCTAACTCTCATCAACTTTAAAGAAGTTAAAACTTCCCTAAAACTCCTCTAAGTCAAAGAAAGTCAAAAAACCTAAAATAAATTCTCCTTTTGTGTCAGGTCCACTTTAATGGGCCTATGGACCTATAACGGACCTAGGTCAACAGAAAGGGGTCGACAATGATAATTTTTTTTTGTTTTTTAGTGGTAGGTCTGTTTTAACTTACTTTTTAACGGACTTCCATGGGTTTAAGCTGCTAAATGGGAGAGTAAATTGATATAAAGGCCAATTTCCCTATATTTTGGCTCATGAGATAGTTAGGCCCTCTGGTAGCGTAACCAACAACTCTCATCAACTCTGAAATAGGAGTAGGACTACTCACAAACTCGAATATCCAATATATATATATATATATATATATATATAACTACCTCGTGAGCCAAAATATATCGATTATACCAAACATAGTCTCATTCAAGCTATATTTCTACCTAAATATGACAAACTTATTATCTTTTACACAATTTGTGTTTCTATCACTTATAATATTAGGAAAAAGAACTATGAAGATTTGCATATATAATGGTTACTATTTGTTTTAAAAGCTGATGTCACAAATTTTCATTACAAATTAAAAAATCCAACAAAAACCAAGTAAAATAGTCAAGTCAAACTCTTGTGATTGGTTGGTCGATAACAATCAATTTGACAATTTTGAAACTGAATAATTTAGTTCGTGTCAATGTGTCATTAATTTTACTGAAAAATCGGTCGTAACGATCAAACAAAACCATATTTGTTGATATACAATAACTTTTTTTTTTATATAATTAAGTATTAATAATCATTGTATACTAGCTATTGCCTTCACTAGTTACCATTTTGGTTTTTACTAGAGTGAATTTTACTTTTAGTCCCTAAAGTTTATTTACTTTAACAAATATTGTTTTTAAACTTTAGAAAACTCGGATTTAATCTATTATTATGCAAGAAAAGGTTAATTCCAGCAACTCTAACCGATCCATAATTGATTGGATTTAATCTATTATGTTTGTCATTTTATTAAGGTTGTGGGGATTGATAACTTTTTTAGTTAAGTCCAATTAATAAGGGTTATTGAAGTCATTCTAAACATTATTTTTGTTAAGTCCATATGCATTTAGTTAAATAAGGAGTATTTTAGTCATTAGAAAAATGTTTGAAATGACTAAAATACCTTTCATTTACTAAAACAACGAAAAAGTTAACGATCATAAGGAGCAACCAAAACAGTCATGTAATGACAAACATGAAGGACCAAATTCAAATTTTCAAAGTTTAAAGACGACATATTGAAATTAACAAGCGTTAAAGGATCAAAATATAGTTTTCCTTTTTTATTTTCTTCCTTTTAAATAAACAATGATATAATCGATCTTGTATGGAAAAATAACTTTCGTTTTTGGTTAGTCATGTGTGTATATATAAATATATGTGTGTCTGCGCGCTATCATTATAATAAATTGACATGTTAATAAGTTTACAATTATGATAATAGAATATTTAATAAGATTTTTAACTTTATGATACTATTAACTGTCTAATATTTCGAAATACAATCATAAATTTTTAGGATAAAGCTGAGCAAACCAACAAGTTCCATGTTACGAAACAACCTTTTGCATGTCAAATTATAGAAATCAATAAATATATTCCTATATTACCTTTTTATATGATATTTCCTGGAAAATTTTGCGTAAAAGTGAGTTGAAACCAATTTTGTTGTGATAAATTTCTAATGTGATAAAAAATACAGATCAACATAAATTAGTTGTTGTGAAATGTCAACCTGAACAACCATACAACTTCCAGTTGTTTTGACTGTTCAGATAGATCAAATCCATTAACTTACTTGTTTAATATGTAAAATTGTAAAAACCAAAATCATTGTTTTAATGTCAAAAATTTCTAATATAACGAAAAATAAGTGTTTGGACCAACCTTGATGTAACGTATTGAACAATGATGTTATCAGTCTAAACTGAAACGGATCACGGTCTTTTTTTTGGACCAATTTGTTTTAATTAGGTTGCTTAAAAATTGTATTTTTACACCAAATGAAAGTCGAACGGTAGCAAAGGCTAGAGAGGTGGTAGCAATAACTTTTAGACTTAAGGCTTTTGTCTATAGCAAGAGCACCTTTTAAGTTATCATGAGCCGAAACAATGGATTTATTAAACTCTTGTATACATTGGAATAGGTTAACACTTTTGACTCTTTTTCTAACTCTTTATCTTTTCTATTCTAAATTACTTTTAAAAAGGCTAGAGTATACTTCTTTTGGAACGACACTGGAACTTGTCATGACTTTTTAGACCACACCATTCTCCATCTTTTTCTTGCATAACTTCGACAGTTGGACTCGTTTGAAACATCATTTTAAGCAGACTAACTCTTTTCAAAGATTGTTGAGGATTTTTCTAAATGTTCTCTAAATGCTATAAAATTAGTCAAAATGTACCTAAACTTATTCAGGAATCACATTTAACCAAAAAGGAAGAAAAAACAAGGCTCTTAGTGTGCCACTTAAAATAGAAGTATTGGCATAAAGATTATTTGTTAGTGGACGATTAAAGCAAGAGTTGCCAACTCCGATATCAACTCCTCCTCCTCAAAGCAACTAAAAAGGGAAATTAAAGCATTTGCAATTAAAAGAAAAAAAGATGTTACCTAAAAAAAAATAAAATCTAAAAAACAATTATATAGCATTTAATAAATATTATTTCAAAAGATATATATTTTCAAAAAACCAATCCAAAATTTATGTTTTATTGAATTGTTTATTTATTTATTTTACTTGTAAAAAGTGTTGCTAAAAACCTCTTTAACCTTTTCTTAGTTCATATAAACTCAGATGATAAATATAATTGTAGGATTTTTAAATATCTTATAGTATTTTATTATTGAAAATTGTGATACAAAACACAGAAACAGAAAATAGAAAGTTATAAAGTTTTTGATGCTGCCGCAGATTATATTCTACCATATGGGTGCATAGTGTCATCATGCAATACAGAAAATTAAGAGTGTTTTGACACGGGTGCACTTGAGAATCAAGCACGGATAGACGTAGAGCTATTTTGGGAAACATTATTTTTTGGTGCTTCATGTACGACTGCACCTTATAATTCGTGATGATCATCTGAGACGATAAAGATGATTTTCCCAACTTCTAGAATTGAGATCAAATAGGGATTCCACCTATGGATTTAGTATAAATAAACCTTCTGAGTTCCATTAGGATATGAGTGAAAGCACTTGCAATCTTAGAAGCCCTAACTTGAGAGAGATTATACACAATTTAGTGTTTGGTTTGTAATTTTCTTTTGGTGTTTGGGCGTTCTACATCAATAGAAGTTTCTTCTCATCCCTGCGGACCAGAGGCAGAGGCACCTTGAAGGGTATGGGGTCAAGTGACCCCAATAAAATTTCATTAAATTATCATTTTAAGCTTTTCAAGAATATTGTTGAGTTAATTTTCCATAGCTTTTTAGCCCATGACCCCTCTGAAAATTCAACCAAACTCATTGCTATTTCTTTTTGCTATGCATTTTTTGTTTTCTAGAAAAACTTTTTAATTGCTATTTTCTTTAAATTCTTTGTTTTTGTTAATTGGTTGTTTGTTGTTGTCAATTTTTTTATAATGTTCTCATAAATCCATTTCAACTTCTTATTACATTGGTTAAAAAAAACATATCACTTCATCTTATATTTACTGTTTTATATGCTTAAATCAATTGTCAAGAATATATATATATAATATATATATAGAAGAGAGAGAGAGAGAGAGAGAGAGTTAAGTTCCGGTGAGACCAAGCTTTTTTGGTGAGACCGGTGAGACCAACATATTTTACTTGAAACTTCACATCAAAACATTTGTGAAGGTAAAAAAAATTGAACATTCATCGTTAAAACATACTAAAAAACACTATTGTGAAAAAAATTTCCAAAAAAAGGTTAAAAAACGAAACCTTCAGAGCAGTTTTTTTTGTGAAGGTTTGCATTATATATATGTAACCTTCACAGAACTTGAGCTGTGAAGGTTACGTTTTTTAGCTTGTTTTCGATATTTTTTTTGTATCGAAAGTGAATTTTAGGTCTGCGTATTCTTGTTTTATGTACATTCACGGTGTTTTTTTTTGTGAAGTTTCATACGTTAGGTATTGGTCTCACGCGGTCTCACGATAACAGCTTGGTCTCACATGATCCTAAGTCGAGAAAGAGAGAGAGAGAGAGAGAGAGAGAGAGAGAGAGAGAGAGAGAGAGAGAGAGAGAGAGAGAGAGAGAGAGAGAGAGAGGATTCAAGGAAAACTCAAAAAACGGTAAACCGAAGAACACCCTTGTAGCTCTCCATCAAATATGTACTTGTGCATAAGGGTAATTTTGTAATATGCACACATATTTTGCATGGGTGCATAATGCACTTGTGTATAAAAACCCTAAACCATTTCCACCCGAATGGGTTATTCGAGTTAGGACTTTTTTTACATCTTTAAGTCGGACCCCAGTCATCTAAGTTCCTGGATCCGTGACTGCTGCGGACGTACATCACCATATTGGTGGTGGAACCAAGTTAATCTTTGTGTTTTGTATGTTTTCAAAGTTCTTCGGTTGATAGATAGTGTAATAACTCGTCCCACATCGGTTGGTGAGGAGAACAAAGCACTCCTTATAAGGGTGTGGATAACCTCACTTGGCATGAGGCCTTTTGGGTGCGTGGACTCGGCCCAAGAACAAAACCGTGCGGGTGACCTGGACTGGGCCCAAAGCGGACAATATCGTGTCACGGGTATCTGGGAGCGTTACAGATGGTATCAGAGCCAGACCCGGACCGATGTGCACAACGAGGGCGTTGTGTCCTTGAGGGGGAGAGTGTAATAACTCGTCCCACATCGGTTGATGAGGAGAACAAAGCACTCCTTATAAGGGTGTGGATAACCTCACTTGGCATGAGGCCTTTTGGGTGCGTGGACTCGGCCCAAGAACAAAACCGTGCGGGTGACCTGGACTGGGCCCAAAGCGGATAGGGATGGCAAAAAAATCTGAATCCGATGGGGAAACCCGAAACCCGAATTAAATGGGGCGGGTTTGGGGACGATAAACGGGGACGGGGACGGGGATGGGGAAAACCCGCTAATTTTAAACGGGGATGGGGACGGGGACGGGGGGACCAATCCCCGACCCGATTACCCGATTATATCCCCGAATATTTCCCCGATTATATCCTCGATTATTTTTATTTTATGATTGTTTAGTAGACAATATAGTATATATATAGCTAAATGGTTTTTATGTTTGGTCGTATATATAGTTTAAGATTTCAAGTGTTAATATTTTGGATGCATTTAAACTATAATATATAGATAAATTATTAATATTTTGGATGCATTTCAACTTTAGGACTTTAATTTTCTTTCGAATATGTTTAGAGAATGGATTCGAGAATGTTATGTAATTTAGTAAATCATTTTCCGAGACTTGTGGATTTGTGGTAAAGTTTAAACGATGACGGGGATCCCGCGGTGAAAC
>JARYMX010000478.1:0-21891 GCA_030169165.1 Centaurea solstitialis | reverse complement strand
AATTGATGGAGGATATTGGAACCTTCTAGAATCATTTGGAGGAGGCAATAAACTTGGAAGGGAAGAAAAGCAGATAAATGGAAACTAAATAATTGATTTTTCCATGTCTTCACAAAGTATCCACTTTTCACGCTTTTTACCCTCTTTTTCTACTTTTCCGCAAAAGTGCCTCCAAAACCTGCAATATTCAAATTCACGCCTTTTTAAGTCAAACAGTATCACAATTACTCTCAAATTAAATACAAAAGTGGAGAATTAGCATGAGTAAAATATGTATAATTTTGGCGTTATCAAGAACCACCATCGTTACCATCGCTCCGGCGACGACAGCAGCACAAGGTACCGCCATCGCCACCGGTGGACATTGGCGGCTGCAGCAAACGGCCGCCACGCCGCCGTGGCCGGCGATTGAACACAAACCACCACCGCTTGTCCGTCCTCGGGATGGATCGAAGTCGGTAGAGATCTTTCCGGCCATCCTCGGGATTTGTAATCGCTTGTCCGTCCTCCAATCTATGTTATGTATGAGCATGTCTTCGAGGAGCTTGTAACCTTCCGTGGGCGTTTTGTACATGAAGACACCACCTGCAGATGAATCCAAAGTAGCTCGTGAGGAGTAAGCAAGTCCACTATAGAAAGTTTGAACATGTTCACTCTTATCCAACTCGTGACTCGGGCACGAGTTTAGGAGGTGCTTAAAACGTTCCCATGCTTCGGATATGGTTTCCCCGTCTTGTTGTTGGAAGGATCGGATCTCGGCTCTCAGTTTGTCGATCTTTGATGGTGGAAAGAATCGGGAAAGAAACTTTGAGCGAAGTCCTTCCCATGTAGTGATTGAGCTCGGCTCTAAAGATCGCAACCAAGCCCTAGCTTCTCCGATAAGCGTTAGAGGAAAGACCCGAAGACGAATTGCATCATCCCGTTCTGCCTCTGTTTTGAATAGATCACATATGTCCACGAAGTTTTAAATGTGAACGATAGGATTGCTATCGTTTTTCCCGTCGAAGGTAAGGTCCTTGATCATGTGTAGGAGCTTCCCTGGGATTTCCTTGTTCAGGTTCGGCTTCGTGATCGGATTGGTGGGTACAGTTGGAGCGGCTCTCCTGGCGGTCCACATCGGTGCCTCGTCTCCCATCTCAAAAATCAAAGCTCTCAGGCGAACTTTGTTTGCTTTTGATTTCTTTTTGTTTCTTTTTCTGAACTCTCTCTCCGGCTCCTCAAATGGCTCTAACAAGTCTGTCGTGACTGAAATCACAACAAACGGTTACGGGCAACTTGCGGGAAACTAAGAGATAAAAATAAAATAAAGATAAAACTAATTAATTAAACTAGAAAGCGAAAAACTTGCAAGGGAAAGAATCCCTCACAAGGATCGATTAACCAAACTAATTAGACTAAAATCTAACAACTACCGTTCCCCGGCAACGGCGCCAAAAACTTGATGCGGTAATTATTGTATATAAAAAGCGTAACAAGTTTTAACCTCTAATGCCTAGCCACCGTCTTACCACATATACAGGCAAGCGTACCTGATCGTGAGTAATATAGTGTAGGAAAGTCCAGGTATAGTATCTACCACTGGGAACGGTCAAGTTATCGTAGACTAAAGTCTGAATCGGTTTAATTAATCTAAAAGGGGGGTTTTGTATGAAAAAGGTTTAAATACTTAAAAAGGTAATTAACTAAGTAAAACTAAGAAAGCGGTAAAAATAATGATTTAAGTTTATAATAAGGGAAAAACAGCAGTACTTATCATGATAACGTGAATCCCCAATATGGATGACATGAATAGGTCGAAGGTTTGGTTGTTTTGACTATTGTAGGAATTTAAGTCTAGGACACCCTAACATGTGCAATTTATGGCTACGAACTAGGATATGGTCCTCCTAATTCCAATCCTAAATCGTTTGGTCCACAATCTAGAATCGGTAAACCCTTCCCAATCAATATTGTAATGGTTATTTTACTATCGGTCACTATTGGTCAAAGTAACCCCTTAACACAACCTTTTGGTCCAGGTCAAACTAAGGTAGGTTGATTATCCTTTCGGAGTCTATCTGCTTTGGTCTAACAAATACACCCAACCAAGTGAATTCAAATCGCCACAACAACAATAATCAGAAAAGAACCATAAACGACATTCAATTAATCAAAAACAAACCAATAAACATTAATTGCAAAGTATCATCCATAAAGGTTCATCTATCATGACAAGCACTACTAATAGACTACTCACTCATAATGAAAACAAAAACATAAACAAAAGTGGACATCGACATGATACCGACAGTACAACGATAGATGATCGGAGATCGACTTCCGCAGCGTATCGGCACCTTTCGTACTCTCACTCTCGTTCCTCTGTATTCCCCTCGTGTATCGGACTTCGAACCTCGTGTTTAGAACTGAAGGAGGAGGCTGATATTTAAAGAAAAACGACCAGGCTCCATCTGGCGATCGCCAGGCTGCCAACTTGGCGACGCCAAGCACTTAAATCAACCCTAATCTGCAATTCAGTCGAACTTGGCGGCGCCAGAATGAGGACTTCGCGATCGCCAAGTGTCTTCTGTGTTGACTTTGTGCATTTTTCACGTTTTCTCGCCTTTTTCCGTACTTTTCCGTTCCACGGCCTCCAAATCCTTCACAATCAATAATAAGCTCATTTAGTGCATGAAATGATCATAAACGGGTGAGAAATGGGGTAAAGTCATACGATTACGCGCAACCAAAACATGTATAATTTTGGTGTTATCAAAATCCCCACACTTAAGCTTTGATTGTCCTCAATCAAAAGACTGAAAAATAAGAAAGATAACTCCAAAATTATCTCCACCCAAGATCATCAAAGAGGACAAAGTATACTCACACAATTGAACACACAAACAAGACTCGTCAAGCAATCGGATACCAAGGCCAACCTTTTACCCTCACATAATATGCATAACAGTATAAAGTGTATCTCTCGGGGGTAAAAGTGTATATATAAGTGATCACACCAATACTCGACTAATTCCCGCATGCATAAGCTTGTCACCAAATCTAATCTCCACCACTGAGAAGTTATCAACCGTCAAGAGGACTTTAGGGTTGTAATGTTAGGCTAAGGGTTAAGGGTGGGATAAAGGATATATAAGTGACTAAGGGTTTTGCAACAAAAATTTGAAAACTTAATCAGTAATGATCCAAACAGTGAAGCAATCTGACTTTCGAACAGTGAGACTTTTGGGATGAGTATTTCCTCTCTTTTCTTTTAGAATTGGCCTAAGCCTATGGTTTATTTAGGGCACAAATTCTTTTTCAATCTTTTCAGCTCTCATTCTTTTCTTTTTTGTATTCTCGACTCTTTTGATATTTCTTTTCTTTTCTGAGTCTCAAATATTTTCTTTTTCTCTCTCTCTCTCTCTTTTTTTTTTCAGAGCAGCAACTATGTTGCTTTTGGGCTCTTTTTAAATCTCAATCCCATAAAAACTGTAAGATAATAAAAAAAAAAAAAAACTGGATCAAAACATCTCAAGATTCAAATTTAAGTTACGGCCAAAAGATAGATAAACAATTAGGCTCAAGGATAAAGTGTATAGTGGGTAATGAAATGAAAAGGCTAAGGCTCAAAATGGTTTCAAGGGATAAAGTGTTAAAAGGTGAACACTTTTCAATCAAAGGCTAGGCAAATCAGATAACCTTATGATGAGGTTATCTGACGAAGGCTAAAAGGGTTAGAAACGAAGGCCTCTATCAGTGCAATGGTGATAAATACTTCTCTTATGTGGTCTCGACAAGCATTCAAATGACAAGTTCTACCTTGGGTCAAAGTCGGTATTCCTCACGAAATAAACAGATATAACAATTAAGGCTCAATCTCTCAACGGAATTGGGTGAGGCACTCATGGTAATTAGTATTCCAAGGTATCCCTTTACTCAACTTATCCTATTCAGTGTTCTCCTATGCAAGCAACTCAGTCTCAAAAACAATCTCAGATTTCGAAATAAATTAGGGTCAAATCTCAAAGCTTTCAAAAGTTTGAAAAACGACAATCCACAAGCAAAAAGTGAACCCATTTAAACAGATAAGTCTACATAACCCCCTCCCCATACTTAAAATTTGCAGTGTCCTCAATGCAACAATTAACACAATTAAGGAGTAATTGGGAAAAAGAGAAACTTCCCGGGTTATGTGACGAAATCTGTTCTGATCTGATAGTGGTGCATAAAATTCGTGCTCGATCATAGAACGCCATGTCTACCAACAAAAAGAAAAAGAAAAAGTAAAAACGAACAAATGAAAATAAACCAAACCAAATTACTTAAAATCCTAACAATCCAACAGAAAGATAAAATTGTTCAACACAACCACGCAGTTCAAAAATAAAATTGTTTAGGACAACCATATCGAATAACGGAGATAAAAGATAGAGATCAATAAGGGCCACGAGGTTGGTTTTTCCAATCCTCGTAAGTCTGGTAACCGGGCGGAGCATCCTCGGAGTATGGCCAATATGGAGATGGAGCATAAGCGGTATTCGGTTGAATACCGAAGTGGGAGGCCATCTGGTTCATCACTCCACTCTGCCAGTTGGCTTGGTGAAGAGCCTCCACGGTGTTGTACTCCATGTGCTGTTGATGCCGGCCATAAGAAAGTGACATCTCCGAGAGTTGGTTACTCAAGTCTTGGTAACCCGAATACGCAGTCCAATCCGCCGGTTGTTGACCCACATTCGCCCCACTCGTTCCACTTGTTCCGCCAATCTCATGTGTGCTCCTCGGTGCTTGACTCGGTTGACTTCTCGGTTGACTCCTATAGGCTTGAGGATTGCGGATCCATGCATTGTAGTCCCTTCCGATCGCATGCTCAACTCTCGCCACGCCCATACCTCGGAGTTGGTCCATGTCAATCAACCCCATCTCCCCGAGGTTCGTCATCGAAGCGATCGCGGCGTCGGTTAAGATACCGAAATGTTTGGCCAAGAGCGTCACGTACTGGCCACCAACGATGCGACTACCCTCGCGATAACCACTTGCCTTAGCGAATTGAGCGGCGATGAGATACGGAGCATTCGGATATTTGTCATCCGTAGAGAGTTGCTCAAGAAGCCACAAATCCTGCACGGTCACTTTCTCCTCACTCGAAGAACGAGCGTTCACCGCTTGAATGAGCATGCGGTGTAGAAGTCTATCCGATGATGCAAGAAAACCTTTCACCTTGAGGTTGCCATGATAAACACCATCACCCAAAATCGACCAAGCCAAACTCGGATCAAAATCATCGGGTCTCTTCGCGGTCGCCCACATGTACTCCTCAAATCCGGGAGCATCAACATCCAATTGGGTATATATCCCAAGGCAAGAGCAAAATCAACCAAAGAAAGAGATCTCTAGATGCCACCAAGTCGGAAAGTCATACACGATTGATGAAATTCCCCAAGAGCTTTGATCGCATCAAAACGAAACGTGGCCACAAACTCCACGATAAGCTCTCGGTAAAGGGTCTCGGCGATATCGAAAACTCGCTCCCATGCATGGCAAATGTAGTACTCGTTGCCATCCTCGTCGTAAGCGTGCTTTTCAAGAATCGCTTTGATGTCGTTCTCGACACCCATCGATCGAAGAAGATCCCAATCGACTCTTTTCGGCATGAGAATTTGGCGGGGGAGAAGTCGGTTAACAATGTCCCGATACTCCTCCTTCTTTCGAGCATTCAATGTCGGGTCGTTTGTAAACGAGGTGAAAACATGACTTCCATCCGGTGCATGAAAGTTGGCTACGGCGGTCGTAGACGAGCGGGTTCTTTGTCTCTACAAAAACCAAATACCATTGTCTTAGAAAGGTTTCAATCCATAAACGCAAGACAAGGTTTATTTACTTTCAAAATTCCAATGAGACAAAAACCTATACGACTAACAAGTTCAAGCATCACAAATATATGCATAACAAAACAATAACAATGGGGATGTGGAACATCCCCACACTTGAACTTTTAGTTCAATCCACAATTTTCAAACCAATCTAGCTAGCAAGAAAGAATGGGGGATTTTGGTCTTCTCAAAATCCCCACACTTATCATTTAACCACAATCACTAGATTCAACAATCAAATAGCATGCTAGAAACAAGATTTCAATCACAATATAGGGCATGCATTCATCTATAAGCTCTAAACCATCAATGGTGTATCAAGAACAATGTTAATTCCATTCAAGCAAACAAACACCATTGATACTCAAAACAAGATCTCCAATTACCAAATCGAGCAATCCTTACGGAATCAAAGTTAGGAAACGTACCTTGTTCATGATGAAAGATGAAATTGAAGCTCAAGAAGGTTGAATTTCGCAAGAACGTGAGAGGGTTTGGCGGCGCCTAAGAGGAATTAGGTTTGTGTGTTTGTGAAAAGTGGGAAAAAGAGGGTTTAAAAACCGTCTGTCCCGACTTCGCGTCGCGAAACCCTGGGTTTCGCGTCGCCAAACGGCCCTCTTCGCGTTGCCAAGTTCGAAAATTTTTACCTGATCCGTGGCTTACCCACTTGGCGTCGCCAGAATTGGAATTTGGCGATCGCCAAATGCCTACTGTTTCCAACTTGTGAAATTTTGCTTCGCATTCCGATTTCGCTCGAATCTAGTTTCTATCTCCTCCGTATGGTTACCTAAGCAATATCAAATGAAAACATTAATAAAAACACACACAAAAATCACTAAAAATGAAAGAAAATCAAAAAGCTCGGGTTGCCTCCCGAGAAGCGCTTCATTTTTGGACGGGTCTAGAGCTCGACCCCACTTTCGGCACATTTCTTGGCACGTCGGGATGACGAGCCTCTCTTCTTCCTGTGATCTTTCTTGGAGGATCCCGGTTCCTTGGTTGATTGCTCCTTTTTGTGCATCGGGTTTGAATAGTCCTCCGATTTCTTTCCAAGCTCATGCGGGAGTAGCGGACGGTTCATGCTTTTGGTGTAGGCCATAGAAGGATCATCATAAGGTTCGTCAAGGTGTCTAGCCGGCTCTCCGTTAGGGTCAAAGTAAATCCGATTGTCTCCATAGCCTAAGCTCGTGACTTGATTGCGCATATCGGTATTTACTTGAGCGGTGTGTAAGAAACATCTTCCGAGGATTATCGGGATCTCCGTGTTTTGTGGAAGGTTAGCTATGACGAAGTCCGTATAGTACACAAATTTTCCAATACGAATCGGGACTCCTTCCGCTATTCCTAACGGTGTTGTCATATAACCGTTCACTCCCCGGTATTGATAGTTCGTTGGCACGATCCTTTTGACTCCCATTTTCCTGCAATAGCAAACAGGCATCATATTAAGAGCGGCATCTGAATCAACCAAAGCAAGATCACTAAATTTA
Source organism: Centaurea solstitialis (assembly GCA_030169165.1). Lineage (NCBI taxonomy): Eukaryota > Viridiplantae > Streptophyta > Magnoliopsida > Asterales > Asteraceae > Centaurea > Centaurea solstitialis. Next base: position 14,552 of record JARYMX010000478.1, on the reverse strand, counting down.
TGACAAGAAATAGGTAAGTTGTAACTCCGTGGATCATGCTTGATTGGTGCGATGTAGATGAGATCATTTTCCGGTGCTTTCTCCTTTTCTTTCTCCTTCTCTTTGCCTTTATCTTCTTTCTTCGGGATTACGAATTCCGCGTATCCGCCTTGCTTTCCATCTTCCTCATCTTCATCATCACTTGAAGCTTCGGGAACTTTGAGTCGTAGGTGTTCGAAAGACACGGTGAACCCTCCGAATCGTAATCCGTGGCATAATCGGGCTCACTTTCACTCTCGGTTTCCACGTACTTCTTCGTGTAGATGTCCGTCCACTTCTTCTTTGATGGCTCTCCGGTTATCATGAGCATTGGCTTCACATTCTCCACCTTCGGGTTGACTTGTGTTTGCGTTGGCAATTCTCCTTGCGTTCTTTCACTCAGCATTTGCGAAACACGTCCAACCTGCAATTCCAAATTCTGGATGGTACTCTGGTGATTACGTAGGTATGAACCTACTTCGTCGTTTAGCTTCTTTTGCGCATCCATGAATTGGATAATCCGATCTTCGATAGAAACCCGTGGCTCTCCATCCGATCTTTGGTTTTGTTGAGTTGGTGCAAAGAAACCGGGAGGTCTAGGGATGAAATTACGGTTGTTGTTCCACCTCCCTTGGTAATCGCCTCGGTTGATATAGTTCACCTCCTCGGGTGTCATCATCGGTTTTTTCGGGCAATCCTTAGTCAAATGCGGTCCATTGCACTCCTCGCATCCAACCTGCAAAGCATGAACAGATTTAATAAGTTCCTCGATTTTTCGTTCAAACTTTACCTGTTGGTTTTTCATGGCGGCTAGTTCATCGGATGGATCGAAGTCGGTAGAGATCTTTCCGGCCATCCTCGGGATTTGTAATCGCTTGTCCGTCCTCCAATCTATGTTATGTATGAGCATGTCTTCGAGGAGCTAGTAACCTTCCGTGGGCGTTTTGTACATGAAGACACCACCTGCAGATGAATCCAAAGTAGCTCGTGAGGAGTAAGCAAGTCCACTATAGAAAGTTTGAACCTGTTCACTCTTATCCAACTCGTGACTCGGGCACGAGTTTAGGAAGTGCTTAAAACGTTCCCATGCTTCGGATATGGTTTCCCCGTCTTGTTGTTGGAAGGATCGGATCTCGGCTCTCAGTTTGTCGATCTTTGATGGTGGAAAGAATCGGGAAAGAAACTTTGAGCGAAGTCCTTCCCATGTAGTGATTGAGCTCGGCTCTAAAGATCGCAACCAAGCCCTAGCTTCTCCGATAAGCGTTAGAGGAAAGACCCGAAGACGAATTGCATCATCCCGGTCTGCCTCTGTTTTGAATAGATCACATATGTCCACGAAGTTTTCCATATGAACGATAGGATTGCTATCGTTTTTCCCGTCGAAGGTAAGGTCCTTGATCATGTGTAGGAGCTTCCCCGGGATTTCCTTGTTCAGGTTCGGCTTCGTGATCGGATTGGTGGGTACAGTTGGAGCGGCTCTCCTGGCGGTCCACATCGGTGCCTCGTCTCCCATCTCAAAAATCAAAGCTCTCGGGCGAACTTTGTTTGCTTTTGATTTCTTTTTGTTTCTTTTTCTGAACTCTCTCTCCGGCTCCTCAAATGGCTCTAACAAGTCTGCCGTGACTGAAATCACAACAAACGGTTACGGGCAACTTGCGGGAAACTAAGAGATAAAAATAAAATAAAGATAAAACTAATTAATTAAACTAGAAAGCGAAAAACTTGCAAGGGAAAGAATCCCTCACAAGGATCGATTAACCAAACTAATTAGACTAAAATCTAACAACTACCGTTCCCCGGCAACGGCGCCAAAAACTTGATGCGGTAATTATCGTATATAAAAAGCGTAACAAGTTTTAACCTCTAATGCCTAGCCACCGTCTTACCACATATACAGGCAAACGTACCTGATCGTGAGTAATATAGTGTAGGAAAGTCCAGGTATCGTATCTACCACTGGGAACGGTCAAGTTATCGTAGACTAAAGTCTGAATCGGTTTAATTAATCTAAAAGGGGGGTTTTGTATGAAAAAGGTTTAAATACTTAAAGAGGTAATTAACTAAGTAAAACTAAGAAAGCGGTAAAAATAATAATTTAAGTTTATAATAAGGGAAAAACAGCAGTACTTATCATGATAACGTGAATCCCCAATATGGATGACATGAATAGGTCGAAGGTTTGGTTGTTTTGACTATTGTAGGAATTTAAGTCTAGGACACCCTAACATGTGCAATTTATGGCTACGAACTAGGATATGGTCCTCCTAATTCCAATCCTAAATCGTTTGGTCCACAATCTAGAATCGGTAAACCCTTCCCAATCAATATTGTAATGATTATTTTACTATCGGTCACTATTGGTCAAAGTAACCCCTTAACACAACCTTTTGGTCCAGGTCAAACTAAGGTAGGTTGATTATCCTTTTTGGAGTCTATCTGCTTTGGTCTAATAAATACACCCAACCAAGTGAATTCAAATCGCCACAACAACAATAATCAGAAAAGAACCATAAACGACATTCAATTAATCAAAAACAAACCAATAAACATTAATTGCAAAGTATCATCCATAAAGGTTCATCTATCATGACAAGCACTACTAATAGACTACTCACTCATAATGAAAACAAAAACATAAACAAAAGTGGACATCGACATGATACCGACAGTACAACGATAGATGATCGGAGATCGACTTCCGCAGCGTATCGGCACCTTTCGTACTCTCACTCTCGTTCCTCTGTATTCCCCTCGTGTATCGGACTTCGAACCTCATGTTTAGAACTGAAGGAGGAGGCTGATATTTAAAGAAAAACGACCAGGCTCCATCTGGCGATCGCCAGGCTGCCAACTTACCGACGCCAAGCACTTAAATCAACCCTAATCTGCAATTCAGTCGAACTTGGCGGCTCCAGAATGAGGACTTCGTGATCGCCAAGTGTCTTCTGTGTTGACTTTGTGCATTTTTCACGTTTTCTCGCCTTTTTCCGTACTTTTCCGTTCCACGGCCTCCAAATCCTTCACAATCAATAATAAGCTCATTTAGTGCATGAAATGATCATAAACGGGTGAGAAATGGGGTAAAGTCATACGATTACGCGCAACCAAAACATGTACAATTTTGGTGTTATCAGCCACTGAAACATGGTGGTCGTCGATTGGTCCGTTCACGGTTCGTCCGGCGATCGGTCCGGCGGTTCGGCCGACGATAGCCGCCGTTCCACCGCCGATTGCCACGAACGTACGGGTGTTCAATAAAAATCCATTTTTTTAAAAAACAATGCATAAAATCAGATTTTTTGGAAACCAATTTTATCAAAACCTACTTAACAAACAGATCTGAAAAGTTACAGAAATGGCTCTGATACCACTGTTGGGATTAATTGACCTAAATAGACAACGCAACGGAATAAAATCTATAATCCCGACAGAGATCCAACCATAACAAATCAAACACTATATCAAGAGGGTTTTACAAGTTTACCTTTTGTTGATACCAAAAAACAGCTCCGGAGGCTAGTAAGGGATACACCACTATTGCACCACCGCGAGATAGGCTGCTAGACCGCCTTGGATTGAACAAAAAACCGAAACCCGGTTGTAAGGCCGGCGGCAAGAGAGAGAGAAAGAGAGAATGTGGGTTTTCTTGGTGAGAAAGCAACTAATGAAATCAGATGATTATTCCAACTGATTACCACCCTTATTTATAAGAATAAATAAGGCAGTGTTTAATTAGAAAGCCCAACCCAACTCTATTAACTATTTAATTAACAAACTGTTAATTATCCTTAATAATTTATTTCTAATAAATAATCAATTTATTCTTTATTCTTTTCTCTCTTTTAATAATTAAACTTAATTAATTATTTCTCACACCTATTATCCAGATGATCTCTAATTGGGTGTGTAGCAGTGTGACCCACTAGTGTCTTATAACATTGGACACGATAATCCTAATTACTGTCTTGCACATAATCCTTTCAAATGTCCACTATGCAACCCACCCCAAACATTTAAACACATTTGTAGATCATGCTGGATTTTCCTCCAGAAATTTAACCCTAGGGTCGAAATTCCTCAAATCCGACTTGAAATCTACCCGAAATTCGACTCGAGAAACACCCAAAGTCCGACCCAGAGAACTCCAAAGTCCGACACGGAGAATCTCCCAAGTCTGACTCGGAGAACTCCAAAGTCCGACTCGAGAAAACAATGAAATCCGACTCGGATTTCATCCGACTCGGATTTCTCAATAGTCCAACTCGGACTACGGAGTAGTCCGACTCAGAGTACTCAATAGTACGACTCGGGCTTTTTCTGGATGTCCGACTCGAGGTTTTTCCAGGCTTCGAGGGGATCAAACCTGGTACCCTAAAATCCAACCAATACAGTCCCTATCTCATGATTCTATCCAAGAATAAATCTATAGATTGATCCTAATACATTAAAGATTAGATTATAATCCAAAAGTAGGTAAAACTTACCCCACAAATTTGAATACCGGTGACGATGCTGAAGATGACGATGAAAGCTACTCTTCCCAAAAACACACACACAACACCTTCTGAATTTTTACCCTAATGGGAAATTTTGCCATAATTACCTTTATATACCATGGGCTTAAGCCCATGGGTTCTTTAATCAATACAAAAAATGGCCAAAGCCCATTTACTTTAAATAACTTTCTTCAAAAATCACATTTGGTCCCTAATTCACAAAGATTTTTCAAAGTAGGCCCCTGACTATTCAATAAATTAAAACCTTTACATGATCCTTAATTTCCGGTTATTACATCGATAATGACAAATAAAATTTCAATATGTAACACATTGGTACGAATTGTCTCTATTTCCCTTATAATTACATTAAGCATACCATAACATACCTAACCTATGTATGTAATGTTCTTTGCTTGATTTGAAATTTAAGCATATAAGCTTTTACGTATATACATACATATATGAATACATATAGAGGTGGTTTCATTTGCAAACCACCTTTATTTTACAAACTTTGCAAACCACTTCATCATCCTTGATTAATTAATCCAATTGTCCAAATGAATTAGCGTAATTTGAAAAAGAAACAATAATTCATGTGTTAATATTTTAATTGAAATTATACAAAAGGGCATAAACGTCAAATTAGTTAATAGTTTGAAATTAGAAAAGATAGTCACATATCACGATTAGTTACATTAGTCACATATCACGATTTTCAGGTAAGCAGTTATTTTTATTACCATACCAATTGAGAACCTACAACAACATTACATCTAGTGGGCCGAATCCATTGAAACACAAACAACAGAAAGAATGAAACACACCCATAAAGACATATACAACCATATAAAATAAAAAAACCAACTAAAGCCATTGCAGCCAAGCATCAGGATACTTAGCACTAGTCTGCAATTTGCGAGGGCTAAACCTGTGATGATAGACCTGTTGGCACAGTTTCACAGCTCCATAGCTTGTAGGCACAAAATAAATCATTTTTTATTTTAAGTGATCATGCTCCAAATAGATTATCTTTTATTGCTTTTTAAAACTTACAAGAGCATCTTCATTAATTTCGTACTTTATTCATCTTAAAGGATGTAACACAAGGATGAAACGGAGATTAAGGATATGAGCCAAAGATGAACAGAGATGAAACGGGGATGAAAACGCAAATGAAAATAGAGATGAATGAAGATGAAAACAAAGATGGACATAGATGAATCGAGATGAACCAAGATTAAAAAAAGATGAAAGGGAGATGAATGTGATCCTTAGTTCTGAGATGGGAAAAATCCTTATCCAAATCTTTGATCCTTGGGTTAACACCCCATTATAAAAATGGTTTTGACATTTGACCATTAAAAGCCACGTAACTATAGCCCTCACCATGACGCTCGTCTATTTCAAGCAAGGTCAAATTAGCAACTAATGTTCATCATTATTTCGCTAAACTCGAGAGTCCAAACCGTTCTTGTATCTGTACTCGATCTCCACGATGTGGAGGCCATGCCGAGACAGAAGTTCAACATTTGTACCTGGCAGAAACTGTGGCCACGACCAGTTTTCCATCCGTTGTATCTTCTCGACGATAACTTTATAACACCTACAACACATCACCTAGACTTGTTTTCAACACTATTCGATCACTAAACTAAAAAAACAACTCCGAATAAACCTAAATGAAAATGAGAGAGATTTGCTTACCAAAAACCAACGATTAAATCTTGAAAACTTTCTACACCAAGCTTGAATCGAGTCCTTCAACTCGTTGCTTCTTGCTAGACTTTCGTCACTTCCTCTCTTTTTCTCCCTTCGGACTTCAAAGGAACACCGAGGAGTAAACCTTCTCCGATTTCTAGTTTTTCTTCTATTCCCGCTTTGTCTCTTCCTTTTTAACCTTGCGTTTGGTACGCATGACAGGACATTATAGAACGAGACAAAACTCATTGTCTCACGTTTGGCGCAACATGAGTGATGAGACAGAACATGAATTCGCTATCCTATGTTTGGTGCGGCATGGGATAGGGACAAGAACTGCACAAGGTGGGACATAATGGGACAAAAAGAGTTTTTTGTTCCGCCAAAATAAGTGGAATAACATGGGACATAAATGGGGCAGAAACTCGTAGGCGGAACATAATGAGGGAAGTGCCGCCATGGCCACCTTGGTATTTTATGTTCTTATATTAACTTTACAAAAAGCTTTCAATGATAAGTTAATGATAAGCTTGTAGCTCGTGACCACCCAGGTTCGATCCTTTCTTGTGTATCTTTTTCCTTTTAATTTTTTTTTTATCATCAAATCAAAACTCCTTGTGCATCTTTTTCTTTTTAAATTCTTTCTATCATCAAATCAAAACTCCTCTTTTTCCTTTTAAATTCTTTCTATCGTCAATCAAAACTCCACTTTTAGTCCCTGTGATTTGTCCAACAATAAAAATTGTCTATGTGTTTTAATAAAAATTGTCTATGTGTTAATAAACCCTTTCTATCATCAAATCAAAAATCCACTTTTGGTCCCTATGATTTGTCAAAAAATATAAATTTGTCCATGTGTTTTAATAAATATCAAAGTAAGCATTGTGTTTTGTATTTATTTTAGAAATTGTGATTAGCTAACTCTATCTGCCGAAGGACCGATATTTATAGGTGAAAGTGTAAAACATAGTTTTGGATTGTTGCGACGATTTTTCAAATGCAAAAATCTTTGTTTTAATTCAAATAGTGTAAATATTATTTCCAACATTAAAGAAAAACGTCTATCAGTTTTTTTCAAAGTTTATGGATTTTAAAAAATATAACGTCGTTAATATTTTGGTTACCTTTTTACATATAAGATATTTTTATAAGAACAAATGAAAATAAACTATGAGATACATACTATTATATACGGTCCAAGAAAATACAAACTATACATTTTGTGTCTTCCAGTGCTGTGGCGGATTGGTTATCGCTCGGGGGTTCATAGCGTCCTAACTAAGTTCAAGTCTTCCATGCGCATGCCTGGGGCCATGTTTAGCCCCCAAAATTGTCGGGGATTAGTCAGGCTTTGGCCCGGACACCCTTCTAAAAAAAACTACACATTTTATAATATCATCGTCAACCCTTCATATTTTTTTGATATTATTATTCGCCCCCTAGGTTATCTTACTCGTGTTCCGCCACTGTAGAAACTAATATATTACCAGTTGACACTCGTTTGATATTTAACTTCAATATAATATTTGTTTTAGCTTTTACCACCACTAGTCGTGGCCGCTGCCAGTAGCCACTATCGGCCACCTCCACCTCCTCATCTACTACAACAACCTCCTTCACAACCTCTACAATTACCATCGATTACCTACCAGTACTCACCATTTCTACAACTGTCCATCGCCAGCGCAACCACAACTGTCCATTTTTACTTGATAAAAAAACAGCATGGATTGCCTTATAAAAAGAATTAAATAAATACATAGGAGGTCAAAGATAAATACATGGTCACCAATTCTAAAATATTTATTCAGTTCATTTAAGTAATTAATTTTTTTAAAACTAATCTATATTAATATTTTATTCTGGTAATTACATGAAAATCGCAAGAAATCCCATATAAATTTAAAGAATTGATTTTAGTGTATTAACTTTTTTTCAAAAATATCCAATTTTACTTATTTTTATTATTTGAATAAAAATCAAATAAACGATTAGGTTTTAAAATTTATTTTTGGTTAAACTGATATCGCCCATGAAAATACAATAGATATATAATGTGCTAAAGATCAAATATTAAATTGCAGGATATTTCTAACATTCCATAATACTCATTTATGAAGAAGTTAAAACAAAACTTATTTGATATTCTAACAAACACGACAAGGAGTAAGAAATAACGAATTGAAGTAGCGACTCAAGTTTCTGATAAGTCGTACAACATCGGTAGACAAAGGGAAAAACAATCTTTTAGAGATGTTGAATAATGAATACTATGGATGTAAGTGAGTCGAGCTGTTAGTGAGCTATTTGGGATCGACTGGTTAAAAGCTTGACTCGAGCTCGATTTAAACGAGCCCGAGCCGAGCTCGAGCTCCATATTGATAACATGTCTACTCGAAAAACCAAATAGAATAAGTTTAGAGAGATCTATTTATTCTCATTAATAAAAAGTTTTTCAAATAAGGATAATGAACAAGTAGATAAACATAAGATAGTTAGTTATTGTCATATCCTTTAGAGAATATCACCCTTATTCTACAAAAACATAATGTATTTTTTGTTTATAAAAATAAAAACGTTTTCTAATACTAATAAAATAGTTAAAATAAGATTTACGGTTTAAAATAATAGGAGATTGATTATTTCTTTAATTAACGATATCAAGCATATGATAAATTTACCTTTATTAATGAAATGACATAAAAGAAAATCCGTAATAAAAATCTTATTAATTGAATTGGATTTACACTTTTTTGTACCAATAAGGTGATTTGCATTTGGACGTTTTCTTAGGCCATCCGCAGGCCGCAGCCAACGGTTTGGAAGACCGGTACAGCTATCTTGCAGACGGTAACACCATCGAGGTGGACCTGCAAGGGAGCTGTATGAGAGCTCAACGGTGAGAGCTCACCGTTCAACAACAACACACACACATATATATATATATACATACACAATATATATATATATATATATATATATTTTATTATTTAAATAATATAGGTGGTATGACCTGTACGGCTGTGGATGAAATGGTAAGGTAGTGGTAAGGTGATGGTAAAGCTGATGTGGCGCCGAGGTGGCAGCCTGTACATGTGGTATGACTTGTACGGCTGTAGATGGCCTTATAATATACATAAACTCTAATTTTTTTTATTATTATAAAATATGTTGATGTGGCGCTGAGGTGGCAGCCTGTACAAGTGGTATGACTTGTACGGCTGTGGATGGCCTTATCATATACATAAACTCTAATTTTTTATATTAATATAATATATTTATCTAAAAATAATATAAATCAGTATATACGGTATATTAATCTACTAAATACTTTATTTCTTTTCATTAATTATATAATATGTAATAATTAAAAAATATATTTAATGTACGGCTGTAGATGGCCTTATAATATACATAAACTCTAATTTTTTTTATTAATATAAAATATGTTGATGTGGCGTTGAGGTGGCAGCCTGTACAAGTGGTATGACTTGTACGACTGTGGATGGCCTTATTATATACATAAACTCTAATTTTTTATATTGATATAATATATTTATCTAAAAATAATATAAATCAGTATATACGGTATATTAATCTACTAAATACTTTATTTCTTTTAATAAATTATATAATCTGTAATAATTAAAAAATATATTTAATTATAACAGTGATTATATTAATATAATATATTTATCCAAATATAATATCCAATTGTATTTATAGTATATTTTTAATTTACTAAATACTTTGGTCGTTACAATAAATTATATTGAATGTAATAATTAAAAAAAAAGTATATATAATAAAAAGATAATTGTTATTAAGATCTGAAACTAATTTATGTTATTAAAGTTTTTATATTTTAATGTAGGAAAATTAATAAATAATAAACATTAGTAAAACATTATATAGATATATACTCAATCAAACGCATACCTTGAGAACCAATCCCAACCGTCTATCTAGTCTTAATGAATTCATGATTTCATAAATACATTGATAGTTTTCAATTATAAAGTTGATCGCAACTAATGAACTCTAATTACCTCAGATAAATATTCAAATTATAATAAACTAATCTTCATTATAATATTGGGGCTTGTCCTTGGTTTACTTTTGTTTTGTTTCCTTTCTTTATAATATTGCCGGTTTTCCTTCAAAAAAAATTTTTTTAATCTTCATTATTTTCATAAAATACACTAATTGATTGGTTTTCAAGGTGTGCATCAATTGCAAAGTGTGTATTTAATTTTCCCTATATATATTTATTTATTTATCTTACTGAAGATATGAAAATCAATCTCAATCGAAGAAAAAAAAGTCAAATATTGATTGATGATTTTTCCTAACTAATTTATATCTTCACAATGTATGTCGTTGTATTAAATTTCACATTTGTTTACCCTAAACCTGTGATGATAGACCTGTGATGATAGACCTGTTGGCACAGTTTCACAGCTCCATAGCTTGTAGGCACAAAATAAATCATTTTTTATTTTAAGTGATCATGCTCCAAATAGATTATCTTTTATTGCTTTTTAAAACTTACAAGAGCATCTTCATTAATTTCGTACTTTATTCATCTTAAAGGATGTAACACAAGGATGAAACGGAGATTAAGGATATGAGCCAAAGATGAACAGAGATGAAACGGGGATGAAAACGCAAATGAAAATAGAGATGAATGAAGATGAAAACAAAGATGGACATAGATGAATCGAGATGAACCAAGATTAAAAAAAGATGAAAGGGAGATGAATGTGATCCTTAGTTCTGAGATGGGAAAAATCCTTATCCAAATCTTTGATCCTTGGGTTAACACCCCATTATAAAAATGGTTTTGACATTTGACCATTAAAAGCCACGTAACTATAGCCCTCACCATGACGCTCGTCTATTTCAAGCAAGGTCAAATTAGCAACTAATGTTCATCATTATTTCGCTAAACTCGAGAGTCCAAACCGTTCTTGTATCTGTACTCGATCTCCACGATGTGGAGGCCATGCCGAGACAGAAGTTCAACATTTGTACCTGGCAGAAACTGTGGCCACGACCAGTTTTCCATCCGTTGTATCTTCTCGACGATAACTTTATAACACCTACAACACATCACCTAGACTTGTTTTCAACACTATTCGATCACTAAACTAAAAAAACAACTCCGAATAAACCTAAATGAAAATGAGAGAGATTTGCTTACCAAAAACCAACGATTAAATCTTGAAAACTTTCTACACCAAGCTTGAATCGAGTCCTTCAACTCGTTGCTTCTTGCTAGACTTTCGTCACTTCCTCTCTTTTTCTCCCTTCGGACTTCAAAGGAACACCGAGGAGTAAACCTTCTCCGATTTCTAGTTTTTCTTCTATTCCCGCTTTGTCTCTTCCTTTTTAACCTTGCGTTTGGTACGCATGACAGGACATTATAGAACGAGACAAAACTCATTGTCTCACGTTTGGCGCAACATGAGTGATGAGACAGAACATGAATTCGCTATCCTATGTTTGGTGCGGCATGGGATAGGGACAAGAACTGCACAAGGTGGGACATAATGGGACAAAAAGAGTTTTTTGTTCCGCCAAAATAAGTGGAATAACATGGGACATAAATGGGGCAGAAACTCGTAGGCGGAACATAATGAGGGAAGTGCCGCCATGGCCACCTTGGTATTTTATGTTCTTATATTAACTTTACAAAAAGCTTTCAATGATAAGTTAATGATAAGCTTGTAGCTCGTGACCACCCAGGTTCGATCCTTTCTTGTGTATCTTTTTCCTTTTAATTTTTTTTTTATCATCAAATCAAAACTCCTTGTGCATCTTTTTCTTTTTAAATTCTTTCTATCATCAAATCAAAACTCCTCTTTTTCCTTTTAAATTCTTTCTATCGTCAATCAAAACTCCACTTTTAGTCCCTGTGATTTGTCCAACAATAAAAATTGTCTATGTGTTTTAATAAAAATTGTCTATGTGTTAATAAACCCTTTCTATCATCAAATCAAAAATCCACTTTTGGTCCCTATGATTTGTCAAAAAATATAAATTTGTCCATGTGTTTTAATAAATATCAAAGTAAGCATTGTGTTTTGTATTTATTTTAGAAATTGTGATTAGCTAACTCTATCTGCCGAAGGACCGATATTTATAGGTGAAAGTGTAAAACATAGTTTTGGATTGTTGCGACGATTTTTCAAATGCAAAAATCTTTGTTTTAATTCAAATAGTGTAAATATTATTTCCAACATTAAAGAAAAACGTCTATCAGTTTTTTTCAAAGTTTATGGATTTTAAAAAATATAACGTCGTTAATATTTTGGTTACCTTTTTACATATAAGATATTTTTATAAGAACAAATGAAAATAAACTATGAGATACATACTATTATATACGGTCCAAGAAAATACAAACTATACATTTTGTGTCTTCCAGTGCTGTGGCGGATTGGTTATCGCTCGGGGGTTCATAGCGTCCTAACTAAGTTCAAGTCTTCCATGCGCATGCCTGGGGCCATGTTTAGCCCCCAAAATTGTCGGGGATTAGTCAGGCTTTGGCCCGGACACCCTTCTAAAAAAAACTACACATTTTATAATATCATCGTCAACCCTTCATATTTTTTTGATATTATTATTCGCCCCTAGGTTATCTTACTCGTGTTCCGCCACTGTAGAAACTAATATATTACCAGTTGACACTCGTTTGATATTTAACTTCAATATAATATTTGTTTTAGCTTTTACCACCACTAGTCGTGGCCGCTGCCAGTAGCCACTATCGGCCACCTCCACCTCCTCATCTACTACAACAACCTCCTTCACAACCTCTACAATTACCATCGATTACCTACCAGTACTCACCATTTCTACAACTGTCCATCGCCAGCGCAACCACAACTGTCCATTTTTACTTGATAAAAAAACAGCATGGATTGCCTTATAAAAAGAATTAAATAAATACATAGGAGGTCAAAGATAAATACATGGTCACCAATTCTAAAATATTTATTCAGTTCATTTAAGTAATTAATTTTTTTAAAACTAATCTATATTAATATTTTATTCTGGTAATTACATGAAAATCGCAAGAAATCCCATATAAATTTAAAGAATTGATTTTAGTGTATTAACTTTTTTTCAAAAATATCCAATTTTACTTATTTTTATTATTTGAATAAAAATCAAATAAACGATTAGGTTTTAAAATTTATTTTTGGTTAAACTGATATCGCCCATGAAAATACAATAGATATATAATGTGCTAAAGATCAAATATTAAATTGCAGGATATTTCTAACATTCCATAATACTCATTTATGAAGAAGTTAAAACAAAACTTATTTGATATTCTAACAAACACGACAAGGAGTAAGAAATAACGAATTGAAGTAGCGACTCAAGTTTCTGATAAGTCGTACAACATCGGTAGACAAAGGGAAAAACAATCTTTTAGAGATGTTGAATAATGAATACTATGGATGTAAGTGAGTCGAGCTGTTAGTGAGCTATTTGGGATCGACTGGTTAAAAGCTTGACTCGAGCTCGATTTAAACGAGCCCGAGCCGAGCTCGAGCTCCATATTGATAACATGTCTACTCGAAAAACCAAATAGAATAAGTTTAGAGAGATCTATTTATTCTCATTAATAAAAAGTTTTTCAAATAAGGATAATGAACAAGTAGATAAACATAAGATAGTTAGTTATTGTCATATCCTTTAGAGAATATCACCTTATTCTACAAAACATAATGTATTTTTTGTTTATAAAAATAAAAACGTTTTCTAATACTAATAAAATAGTTAAAATAAGATTTACGGTTTAAAATAATAGGAGATTGATTATTTCTTTAATTAACGATATCAAGCATATGATAAATTTACCTTTATTAATGAAATGACATAAAAGAAAATCCGTAATAAAAATCTTATTAATTGAATTGGATTTACACTTTTTTGTACCAATAAGGTGATTTGCATTTGGACGTTTTCTTAGGCCATCCGCAGGCCGCAGCCAACGGTTTGGAAGACCGGTACAGCTATCTTGCAGACGGTAACACCATCGAGGTGGACCTGCAAGGGAGCTGTATGAGAGCTCAACGGTGAGAGCTCACCGTTCAACAACAACACACACACATATATATATATATACATACACAATATATATATATATATATATATATATTTTATTATTTAAATAATATAGGTGGTATGACCTGTACGGCTGTGGATGAAATGGTAAGGTAGTGGTAAGGTGATGGTAAAGCTGATGTGGCGCCGAGGTGGCAGCCTGTACATGTGGTATGACTTGTACGGCTGTAGATGGCCTTATAATATACATAA
>JARYMX010000477.1:0-21990 GCA_030169165.1 Centaurea solstitialis | reverse complement strand
TCGTTTCCCGGGAAAAATTTTTTAAAAAAAAAATTGTTTTTTTTTGTGAATGTTCATCTTCAACCCCACATCCTTTCAAAAACCTTACTCTAAACAAATTTTATTCCAAAATCAAAATGAATTCAATAAAATCCCAAAATCACTAATCATGAATATTGATTCAATGACCACCAACTTAAACCTATTTGATGATTGGTTCTCTCTAAATTCTCATTCCCGTTGAGTTTTTCTTCCATTGCATCACATCATAATTTGGGAAATCTTTCAATCGACACGGGTTCAAGTCTTTTAGACAAAAAACTCTCCAAATGGTTATTCTCAAAAGGTAGTGTTAATTGTTCTTCATACCCCTTTTTATTAAGGGTTTATTTTGTGAATTGTTCAATTTCATCCTTTTATTGGTAATAGTTTTGGAAAAAAACCTTTTTGTCGAGTCATCGTCGGGTTTTAGCTTTCTAGGTTTAATTTCTTTTCGATTTATTTTTTTTTCTTTTTTGGATTTAGGGTTCATCTTCATTCCATGTTCAAACCATCATCATCATGTACATCATTGTTCATATTAAAAAAGTTTTATAAATAAATTAGTTTCTAATAAATAAATCTCAATGTTGTAATCTTATTTTGCTATTGTAATTCTTTATAACGCTACCAGATTAATGAGAGTATAATAGTATATTTTTAGAGTATATTGAATTAAAATCTTTGATACCCTGCTTTAAAAATAACTACCTATATTGTTAAGTACGTAATCATTAATATAAGCTTCTCGTGAACAGAAATTGATACAACTTAAATCATGAAATAATTTTAACTCATCATAATTATTGTTCATGAATTTTTTACTGTAATTTTAGAATGTAATATAACATTTTTTTTTCAATAAGAATATCTTAGTTTTACTAGATTAATGTAGGGCGTTATAGGTTATTTTTTGGAACATACAAGCTTGACGTTTGGAGAAGTCCTTATGCTCTTCCATGGTTATGTTGGATGCTTGACTGTCCCTATGGGCGGCTTTCCTATCGGATAACAATTAATTCAACATTGACACTATTCGACATTTTAATAATTCTATCTCTATTCCTTTTATGAACATCTAGGAAACTCAAGTTACCTTCTAGGTGCCCTGAGCTCCTAAGTTTTTGTACATTCAAGATAGTCGAATCCTTCGTTTCACAACATGATTGTTTCATATGTACTCACCTAACTATGATCAACTCAATTTAAATCGCTTAAAATATGTCACTTATATTCCCAACCACCATACATATTATAGTTTTACATCAATCGATATCATTATCTATCAATCTCATAAATCGATCTGACTACACTGAGATTTATTTTCACTTAACAACTAAACAGTCAAATTTCTAATACAAAGTCAGGGCGTTTTGTCTTAAAAAAAATACCTTTAAAACCCCCTAAGCTTTGGAAATCAAGGGTTTACAAACTTTAAGGACTTTTGTTTTATAAATAAAAAGGTCTGAACATGTCAGGACAATTTAACAAGAACAGAAAAACAATCAAAGAATGTCGCAGGAATAACACTTTGAATGATAACAATGAATTAATTTGCAAAACCATTATATTGATCACAGTTACATGATTACAAACCAAAGCCCCCATCTACATTGAACAGGACTCAAGGAACGTGTAACATACTTCTCAATTGAGGGATCAGAACATTTTGAGGCTTCAATATTCTAAACAAAAACGATTGAACTCGTACATCTAACAATTAGCATCTATCTATATATACGAATTACAAGATAAGAATAAGGAAAGTAAATTCTACAAAATAATCTCTAAGTTTATCTCCAAAATAAATTCGCATTCCTTTCCTTATCTTTCGTCTTCAAATTCCTTACCTATCGCAATCCAACATGGAGTGGTAAAACAAAAGACAGTTAGTATTCTTCAAGCAAGCAAAAATGGTAATACAGTGCCACTAGTGGTAATTCAAACAGCGTGGTAACCAGCAAAACTTCAGTAGTAATTTCCAGAATGATTACTTTTCAAAATTTTTAACCCTAACCCTTTTATACTTTTTTGGGAAATAAAAAAATTTTTTTTAAAATTTTTAATGTCATACGACATGGTGAAACCTTTTGGGGTTACACAACGGCTTAGTAAAACAATCCACAAGGGTGCAGAAACGACTGGGAGCGAGAAAAAGAAGAGATGGGGGCTAAATTGCCCCTCAATTGTTAGACGGTACAATTTCGAGGACAAGAATTTTCTTTGTAAAACCTGAAAAAATTGGAATTTTGAAAGGAATATATATATATATATATAAACTATATATACTAGAATTTGATCCCGTTAATACACGGGATAATTTAAAAAAATCATACCAAAAAAACTAATATTATTTTGAAAGTATTGACAATAGACATATATATAAATTCTCTTATTTGCATTTCAATTAATCCGTTGAGCATCCATCAATATGATATAAATGTATAATAAAATAATGTTTTATGGAAATTAATATATTTAATATTGTATTGGACTTTAATTTTTTTCTTTGATATGGTTAATTTGTTATAGTAGAGAGAGATAGAGATAAGTGATAAAATAGGTAGTTTAATATTTTAATAATAGAGATATAAGGCCATCCTTTATGGTACCGCCTCATACCCCTTCCTACAGACTGCCACATCGTTTATTATAATAACCACTACCCTACCAAACTCCATACCTTTCATCCACTATGGTATGCCCTCATACCCCTCATTAATTACTTGATTAAAAAGAAAAAAAGTTATAGAGAAGTCAATCGGTATGTGGGCACCGAGGGGGAGGTACCGTCACCCTACCCATCATCCACTATGGTGATGCCGGCGGTACATGAAGGGGTAGCGGCCTCCCACCGACCCATAAAGGATGCCAAAAGTTTAAATATTGAATTAAAGAGATATAATAGTTTAATATTTGAACTGTATACATAGAGATAGAATAAATAAAGTTTGGACATGTCAAACAAATTACACGTATCATGACAATGTGTCCAAGAATGTAGACCATAAGAGTGTCCAGATACGGTTTTGCGGAAAAACCAGAGCGCGACACGTGGCGCAGACCAGTTACTCTTTTATATAATATAATATGATTATAACATATATTGATATTTGGTTGAAAAAGTACCAAAAACTATAAATAGATTCATGTGGTTGTGTGTGTGAATATAAGATATCTATACTATCTAGAGGGAGGTTATACAAGAACGATCCAAATTGCAAGCACAAGGACCCATGTAAATCAGATGTGATTTTGGTACTAAACAAGAAAAAGCGAGTGTAGTACTGTTGGGCCCAAAGTAGGTGACCGCTTCAAGTAAGGATATGTTTGAGATTATAGAAGGGGGGGGGGGGTTGAATAAATCACACAAGTTTTCACTCTTAAATTCTTGTTGTAAAAACAATATGAATTAACAGATTTGTTGCGGAAAAAGAAAAGACAATAAGATCTAAACTAAACAATCTAAGTTCTTCACTATGCACTAGAGTGAAAGATGTAAAAAGAAGCAGAGGGAATAAAGAAGAAAGAAGGATTAGGGTAGTATTAGGCTGAAGAAGAAGTATAGAACTTCGCTCAAGTCCTATTTATACCCAATGCATTAAATGCATGCAAACCACTTTTGTGTATGTGTCCTCAATGTAAGTGTCCTTGTACAATTTAACTATAAACAAATACTCTTTGCATGGTGTGCAAAAGAGGAAGAGTGTAAACAGTTTGCCTTGAGGTCTGATAGAGTACGAGGGAACAGTAAAGAGACTGTCCATATGTACTTTTGTGTCAGTAAAAGGCGGATAATCCTTTGTGCATTTAAGACTAAGACATTACACTAATCCTTCAGATCAGGAAACTGATCAGTGACTAGAGCCTGAAACTGGTGCTGTTTCAGGTCACTTGATCCTTAAGAATCTTCAGATGTCCAATACGATATTGAGCAGCTGCTATCACTGAGTTCCGTCTTCAGATCTACAGCATGCCGTTCCTGTCTCAGCTAAGTCCTTCGACAGTTGCTGATGGTTCTTTGAGTATGACTTGAGGTCTTTAGGAGTCTTCACACTCATGGATAGGATCAGTAGACTACTGAACAGACTCCGTTCTCCCTGAGCCTGATCCGATTACTAATCAAATTAAGTTACAGCATAAGTAACATGGAATAACACTGAACACATTCAAGTGATAATTCCCTGCAAGCTATAACAGAAGTAAAACCTATTCCACTAAGTAAAGGATCAGGATCAATAACATTTCATCAGGTCTTAGAGAGAGGCTGGACAACAATCTCCCCCTAAATGATAAATGATAAGACTACAGAGAAATTGTCATAAGTCTAGAAAGAAAAAAAATTCTAAGTCTAGATAAAAATGTAGGAAAATAGAACTCATAAAAGTCCATGTCCCATTTACTGATTTGAGGATCTTTTTTCAGTATTATGATGGAATAAAGAACAATTTTTGGGGCCCCCACTGAATTGCATTTTCATTAATCTCATCAGGTACAAGAGTAAAGAAAATACAAGAGTACACAGGGAGTGAAGTACTAAAGAAAAATTTACAAAAATATTCTAACAACCCAGTTCATTCGGCTAAATTCTTCCGTCTGACTACGATTGAACAGGAATTGCTGAAGGCGAGTCTGTGATCAGAGTATACTTCTGACATGCGAATAGCTCTCTTTAGTTAAAATCTTGGTTTTCTTGTCCTCTTTGAGCAGTGAAGAGAACACAACCAATTCATAAGGTGCTTTGTGTATGCTCCGCTGAAACGCTGAAGCGTAGAATCTTGGAGTTGTCGCTTACCACAAATACATGAACATGTCTCTGATGACTTGTCCTTCAGAGAGAGACTCTGAGGGAGTGAAAGATTCAAGCATCGAGAGGTCCAGGGCTTGACAACCATCCTGGGCAATGCAAGGAGTTGGATCTCCTTGTTGAAGCACCGGCTGATCTTCGACACAGGTGGCTGAGGCATTGCTGAAAAGGTCTGGAGAAGGTCATGCAGGATTTCTGTTGTTCTTCTGATCTGCAATAAGTCCAATTAATGACTTCTTCTAACTACAGCCCGATAGTTTTCTGTTGGCTTTGGGAAGTAGGATTCTGATTTCATTCCACTCTGACAAGTTGTATCTTTTCAACTTGTCAAGAGTGTGTGCACACCATGACCTCCTGAGCGTTGAACGGTGATCCATGTTTTTTGCTCTTTTGCCGCGAGTTCGGCTGAGATGGATACCAGAGATAGCAGCACCATGAGTTTTCTGAGGAGAAGGCGGTCTCGGCACAGTCAAGCTCTGTGTTTACTTCTTCAGATGAGCATCATCGTTTCTGTTGAAGACCTTCAGCGCGGCCTTCTGTGCTAAACAGGAATCACACTTATTTCTGCATCTCTTCACCAAATCTGATGCCCAAGCCTTCGAGTGGCTTGAGCAGAGAGGAAGGCTTCACTTCTGCTTTTTATTTGTGCTCCTCCTAGCCTGTACAGCATTGATGTACTCCTCTTGCGAAAGATAGGCGAACTCGGAGTCCCCAAGAGGTACGAAAGGAATATTTACTCTTGTACTCTCGAGTCCTCTATCACGGCGTCCTAAACGCCCATCCCTATTGACAATAGCAAGTTGCAGGGTAATTCTCACCTTCATATCTAGGAGAGTTAGAGGAGAGATCAGGGAGAAGAAGCAGGGGTAGAGAATCATCAGAGATGAATCATCACTGATGATAGGCAAATGGTTTCAGGAGGGCTCATATTTTCAGGGGTTCTGGAAGAGGATGCTTCAGGTTAAAGCGTTGGTTTAGAGGGAATGGAATTCAGGGTTTAGAGGAAGTAACTCTGAAAGCATTCTACTTAATTCGGCTCTTGTCTGTTCTGATGGACAATTCTCCATGAGGCGAATAATCTCACAGTGACAAACAAAAGTTCAAATCCTTGAAAGACCAGAGTTTCTTGGTTTTCAGGTTCAGAAGGTTTGTTTAGGGAGAAGAATAGGAGTTGGTATCAGGGGTAGGTTTGTTTGGGTGGTTGGTAGACAACCATTGGTAGGTTGTTTATTGGAGAGTCTTCAGAGGAGGTGTCAAGGTGACGGTTTCAGGTGAGGCTTTAGATTAAGGAGATAGAGATTGGTTGGATATCAAGAGGATGAGGAGAGGAATTAATACGTAACGTACCAGGTGCACCGGGGTTCTCCCCCTGAGATGTGCAGAGCCCTGGAGTGGCGTTGAGGCTGGTACTCTTCTCGACGAAGAAGGTGTCAGCGTCCTTCATCATCATCATCATCTTCATCAATCATCTCTCATCTCGTTTGGTTCCCCCCTGTTCGTTGTTCTCCAGTTGGTGGAGGGGGAGTAAACGATGGTCTCCTCATCGCTTGTTGGTCCCCAAAGAGGTGTACCTTCAAGTAAGGAAAGTGTTTGAGATTATAGAAAGGGGGGGGGGGTTTGAGTATAATCACACAAGTTTTCCACTTTTAAATTCTTGTTGTAATAAACAATATGAAATTTACAGATTGTTGCGGAAATAGAAAAGAACCAATAAGTCTAAACTAAACAATCTAATTCTTCACTATGCACTAGAGTGAGAAGATGTAAGAAAAAGATAGAGGGAATAAAGAAAGAAAGAAAGAATTAGGGTAGTAATTAGTATGAAGAATAAGTATGGAGAACTTCTCTTCAAGTCCTATTTATACCCAATGCATTAAATGCATGCAGAACCACTTTTGTGTATGTGTCACAATGTAAGTGGTCCTTTGGTAATATTTACTATAAACAAATACTCTTTGTCATGGTGTGCAAAGAGGAAGTGTGTAAAACAGTTGCTTGAGGTCTGATAAGTACGAGAGGGAACAGTAAAGAGAGTTTTCTGCCTTATGTACTTTTGTGTCAGTAAAGGCGATAATCCTTTTTGTGCATTAGACTAAGACATTACACAACATCCTACAGGAATCAGGATACTGATCAGTGACTAGAGTCCTGAAACTGGTGCTCGATCAGGGTCACTGTTCCTGAGGATCTTCCGGATGTCCATACGATATTGAGCAGCCTGCTATCACTGAGTTCCTCTTCAGATCACGAGCCAACAGGTGCCTGTTGTAAGGCAGCTGATGAAACACTCCGCTGAAGAAGAGAGGCCATGATGGCGTTCAGCTTCCTTTTGATGAAGGAAGATGAGAGTATAGACTGGATAATTCCCTGTCGGCCGTGGTGAACGATGGCGGCGGAGGAGGAGCAGATGGGACAGCGAGTTCACCCTCGATGGCAAGTTCAGCCACTTTTCTCCTGGAGGGCCCCTCAAGGCCAGTCTCCTGCGCATCCCAGCCTCTGCACCACGATTTTGTTGGAAGTTGTGTGGAGTGGAGTTGTGTTGACCGCTGTTGAGAGGAGCGGGGTAACGCCGTAGGCCTTCAGGTCCGTCTACAGACGCCTGAAGGGAGGAAGAGGAGGTTAGCCACCTGAGAAGGACCTTGTCATGGATGGCATCCAGACAAGGTATGGTATGGTGACACCAGTAGGAGCAGGGGCGGCAGCGGCGGCAGCACAGTAAGCAAGGCAGCGCGCGTCGGCGGCAGAGCAGCGGCCTTGGCTGCTGCAAGCCTCAAGCTCCAAAGGCCTGAAGCTGGCCTTGTGAGCTTCTTCTTGTTGTCTGGGAAGTGCCGTTGCGGACCTCCTGCAGTTTTCTTTCAGCGGATTGCCGTCGTAGCTCAGTTGCACTCAGCTGTCTGTCGGCATCCGGTGAATATTGAAGACTTGAAGGGATCATACACTGATGGAGTTAGTGACTGCCCTTCAACTGCTGCTCCTGAAAGAACCTGTAAATGAGTACTAAGTGCGTGGCTAGAAGACCTCATTAGCTTTCATTAGAAGAAGAAACGTAATAATTATGTTAAAATATTACCTGAGGCTAGGAGGGTACAGAGCGTTTACCCTCCACGTTCTCTGAGTGGTTTTCGAGATGAACAACCTCGGTTCTTGTTGGACGGAGCAGAGATAGGAAGTAATCTGCTGTGACGAGTTTTAGATAAAGGAGATGATTTATTAAACATTTGAGCAGGGTAATGTAAGTAATTTCATTACCCGCAGGAGCCTCTTTTTCTTTGACGCATTGGATTTGGGCGGTTTGGGCTGAGGTGGAGGAGAGGAGCCAGAGGAGGAGGGCGCTTCAGGGCGCCGAAGATGTTGCAGCTGGGAAGTCAGTATTGGGTTTAGCTACAGACTTATTATCATTTTTAGAAATTAGCTGTGCGGGTTTGTTCCGCTTGCACTCGTAGCTATTTACCTTTGAGAAAAGGATTTTTAGTTATTGCGAATTTAGATCACTGGATTTATTATTGTTAATGTTGGGTTTTTATTGCCTGGGTTAGGGGGTTACAAAACCGTTATCATAATTACATTATCAAAGTCGATCGTTTGAGAAGAGGGGCAGGCCCGTATCTGGTGAATTGTCAGGGGTCGAGTGGTGCCATGGATGTTTAGCCTCCTTCTTGAAGGAATTGTGTTCCAAATTTCCATCCTGCCGGGTCCCAAGTTGTGTTTTGGGAGTAGCCTCCACTCCCCGCCTTAGTAAGAATGTGGCAAGGCATCCAATGGGATAACCACACATATTTGATCCTTCATTTTGCCAATAGAGAATGGACGAATAACAGCGCGTTTTTTTCCAAGTCAATGGTAGGGGTTCGGGTATCTTCATTTTAAGCCCCAATTTTTCTACATGGTTGGGTAAATCGTTTTCCATTGCTAAAAATGATCATTGGAAAAAACTTTCCTTTGGGGGTTTGCATTTGGTGCGAAAGATGTTGTTTCGGAGCTAATGATTTTTCATCAATTGGTTTTGGGTTTATCACGACACTTAGGACTCATTGAACTCCCAGAGTTCCCGTAATCGGCATAAAACCACTATCCTTTGTGTGATTATATTCAACCCCCCCTCTTCTATAATCCCAAAACCTATCCTTGCTTGAAGGTCACCTCTATTGGGACAACAAGTGGTTCAGGCAGTACAAGCTCTCATTTTCTTCTTTAGAAAAATCTTGTGATCTTCTCTCCTAATCCATGGCTCTTCAAGCTAAGGATAACTACTTTGATACCGGCTCTGCTGGAAAAGCATCTAGGTTTAACAAAGACAACTTCTTTTCTTTGGAAAAACCAGGATGGAACTTTTCCTTTCTGGTTCTGATCCCAAATTTCCCCTATTTCTGGAAAATGGACCACATGTGCCTACACAAACCGTCCCCCCTATTCCTGCTGCAGGTGGCCAACCAGCTATACCTAAAAAGGGAATGGTTAAGCCTGTGACTAAACTGGAATGATGAAGACGACGCCGGGTTTCAACATTGACACTAAGGCTAGGTCTCTCATCGCCTGTCACTCCTGAGGAGGGGTATTCCATTCTGTCTGCCACCTTCGATCTGCTAAAGAAATATGGGCACTCTCTGTGTTCATATGAAGGTATGTGTTCTCATGGAATCAAGAAAGATTTTCTTGGTTGCAGTATGAAAGCTTTATTCATCAGAAGAAGGGAAACTCTCTCCCGCTACATCAGAGATTCAACTGTCTTCTGATTGATCTGAAGACTATCGGGAAATACCTACTCTAACTCTGAGGTGGTTAGCAAGTTCATGGAAGTCTTCCTGAACTTTGGGGAATATTACACCTCCAGCTTAACTATGTCAAAAGGACATAAAGACACTCACACTAAGTGAGTTGTACGGTATTCTTCTTAACCGTGAACAACAGAAGAAACTGAAAAAGAATCTCATAAGAGATTCTAAGATCCAAAAGTAACTCTGTTGCATTGGTCTCTAATTCAGTTCCCACTGTTGCTACTCCTTTTCAGTAACTATTACTGAATTAAAATCCTTGACTCTGACATGTCAGAAGATCCTGAATTAAAATGAATCTCTTGCTTTTTAAACTAGATCTTTAAGAAGTTTGCCAAAAGGGAAACTTCCACAAAAAGAAAAACATCTTACTATTACAACAAGCCTAAATCAGACCCTGTTGATATATGGCTACTGTTTGCTACAACTGTAAAGGGAAAAGGACACTTTGCTAATGATTGCAGGTACAGGAAAAGCCCAGTTTGTCCCCCCTCTGCAATCTTCTTCAAAGGGAACCCAAATACCAGCGCCTGAAAGAAAAGTACAAAAAGATGAAAATTCAGGCAAGGGTAAAGGTCTTATCGCAGAAGACTGCGATTGGGATGATGTCTCCTCTGATGACTCATCTGGGTGAGGAGAAATCACCAGTGGCAATGATGGACATTATTGGGAAATTTCTTAGCTCTCATGGCTAAGATGAGAGGCCCTGAAGAAATTCCTCCGCTTAGGCTCCTGAAGCTTTTCCTCCCAACTCCTGAAGCTTTTACCTCTGCGACTGATTCTCCAGTAGGTACCCATTCCTTGGTCCCTTTTGAAGTTAACTCAACTGGACCTGGTTACTCTTGATCTTACAAAGCTGAATGGTTAAACCCCCTGCTGAAAAATGACATTTGACCTTTGGGGTCAACTCAAAGAATGCCAAGAAAAATTTTTAAAAATTTCATTCTGGAAGAAAATTATAAGACCATGGTCACTGTTAAAAATCTTTGTAATGAAAGAGAACTGGCTTTGCTGCCAAAAAAAAGAGCTTGGTGAGTTAATGCTGAAAATCACTCACAAAAAGGATGGAGTGAGCTCTGAAAAGGTGATGAAATATTAGCCCCCAGGAAGAAATGTTTAAAACAAAAGGGGTCTTGGAAAACACTTTGGGGAATAAATCTGATTGTTCCTGCTCAAAATTGGAAAATTGTTTTCTTCCTTTATCCTAATGCTCTGAAAACATTCCTTCTTCTTTTACAACACTTTGAAAGGGGCTTCTAAGAGCAAAAGAACACAGTAAGAAAAATCTAAAACTGTAAACCTTCAAGACCAAGAGTCCCAAAAATCCTAAAGGAACAAAGTTCATGCCTGGTGGTCCTTCAGTCTCAGGATCAAAATCTTTCCAAATCCTGCTCAAGACTGGAAGATTTGACCCTGAAAAACAAAGAATAGGAGAAGAAACAATTCTCCTGTCCAATGCTAAAGGCATACTGGTGCTGGTCATGTCACTGAAGTTTAAAGCTCGGACTCAATAAGCTTTCAATATCGCAAATGTTATCAAAATGTGGATTAAGACCTATTCGAGTAAGTGTCTTTATGTACAAAGCTGAAAAATAGCTAAGGTAAAGAAAAATTCTAAGACTGATAATTCGTCAAAGGAAAGAGAGGTTGTCAAGACTGTCTCTCAGTAAGACTCCAGCTCAAGTACTGATAAATCAGTGGTTTCCATGACTCCCAGTCCTACTGATATCTGGATCCAAGTTCTATGGGTACCAAAAAAACTTAAACTCTAAATTTTACAGGATAAGGGGAATTGGGTACTTTGGCAGTGGATGCTCCGACATTATGGGTGGTTGAAAATCTGTCCTCTTAACTACCTGAAGAAGAGGTCCCGGGGTGTGACATTGGGGAAACGGTAAAGGCAAAACCCGAGGGTATGGCACATGACCAAGGAGTAACTCTTTAAGAGGTTCTTATGTTGAAGGCTGAGCATAATCTTCTGAGCATCAGTCACTGTGTGGTAAGAATTTTTAAAGTTCTCCTTCTCCAAAGGAAGTGCAAAGTCAAGAAATGAGTAAAAGGAAGTTATTTCCATTTGGGGTGAGGGCATGCTGATATTAATCTCAACCCTGTACTTCATGACAAAACTTTGCTTTGTATCTCGTGTTCCTTGATACAAATTGGCTTGGCACAAGCGTTTTCATCTAAAAATTCAACGTGAATCAACTCTTTCATCAACAATTTGTTATTGGTTTCCCGACTTTCGTATACAAAGGTATCTCTTTGTTAGGTGAAAAAAAGGAAACAGACCAGTGCTAGCTTTTAAGGTCAAGCAGATTTCCTCCCTATGCTCTCTCTACAACTTTCAATGGATCTCTTTGGACATCGAACGTCCAATTTCCCTTCTGGAAAAAGAATATACTCTGGTAAACCGTTGATGTATTCCAGATATACTTGGTGTTCTTTCTTCGATCCAAGAGTGATGCTCCTGAAGAAATCATTCTGTTCGTCAGGAAGATGGAAAGACTCAACAACCTTACTGTTCGATCAATCAGGAGGGGACCACGGAACTGAATTCAAAAAACAGTCCCCTGGAAACTTTCTTCGATCAGAAAGGTATTCTCAGAACTTCTCATCTGTGAGAACCCCTCAGCAAAATGGTGTTGCTGAAAGACGAAACAGAACCCTGATTGAAGCTGCACGATCTATGTTGAGTGAAGCCAACCTTGCCACTCAATTCTGGGCAGAAGCTGTTAACACAGCTTGCTATACTCAGAACTGATCCCTGATAGTAAAGCGCTTCAGAAGAACTCCTTACGAACTCTTTCGTAACAGGAAAACCCTCTATCGAACATCTCCATATCTTTGGTTGTGTCTGCTACATCCTGAACAACAAAGATAACCTTGGAAAGTTCGATTCCAAGTCTGATGATGGAATTTTTCTTGGATACTCCTCTATCTCTAAAACCTCCCGTGTGTTCAACAAACGAAGACAAGCCATAGAGGAAACGATTCATTTTAAGTTTGATGAATCGGGTCCTACTTTCCTCACCCTCATGAAAATTCTGAAATAAATTAGTGGGCTGACTCTTTCTTTCAAGTTCCTGAACCTCCCATTGTTGATCCAATCCTCAAAACCTTTCCTGATGGTTTTGAAGAAGATCCTCCATACCACCCCACTGATAAAAACTACTCCACCTCTGATAAATGCCACTCCAATTACCCAAATCACACCACTGAACCTGATCAACCCACTAACAGTGAAGACTTTTCTCAAACCACTGTTAGTGAGCCTACTCCCACTAATCTTCTCCCTGATCCATCAGTAAATGAAGCTTCCACTTCAGGACAGGTGTATCAGCCACCTGCCTTCGATGGACCAAGGATCATCCTATTGATCAAGTTCTTGGTAATCCCTCTCTGGCATTAAAACTCGACGCCAATCTGGTAACGTCTATCTTTATGTTAATTTCATCTCTGAAAATGAACCTAAAGAAATAGATGATGCTTTGCGTGATCCTGCCTGGGTCTCAGCATGCAGGAAGAGCTTGCAGAGTTCATCAGAAACATGTCTGGCTTCTCGTCCCTAGGGCCTCGAAAAACCGTTCTATTCATTGGTTCCAATTGGATTTTTTCGAAATAAACTTGATGAATTGGTACACGATTATTAGATACATGGCTCGCATTGTGGCTCAGGGATACAGGCAGGGAAGCAGGGCATTGTTTACGATGAAACCTTTCTCTGTGGCTAGGCTCGAAGCAATTCGTCTTTTACTAGCCTTTGCAACACATATGAACTTCAAGGTTTATCAGATGGACATTAAAAATTGCCTTTTTGAATGGAAAACTTAATGAAGAAGTCTATGTGGATCAGCCTCTGGCTTTGTAGATCCTATGTTTCCCTGATACGTCTAGATGTTAAAAAAGGCTCTCTATGGGTTAAAACAAGGCTCCTGTGACTGTATGATACCCTCTCTACCTTTCTTCTCTTAAAGGTTTTGTTCGTGGAAAGATAGATAGCACTTTATTTCTACAAGAAATATTCCTAGCATATCCTTCTTGTCAAGGATATATGTCGAATGACACTTATCTTTGATCCACAAATCCCAACTCTGCACGAAAAGTTTGAGTTGCTCTGAAATCTGAAATATAAAATGTCTATGATGGGTGGAACTAACATTCTTTTTAGGACTTCAGATTCAAGCAATCTGAAAGGGTATCTTCTATTCAATCAAAGGTAAAATTTGTACATGAGATGGACTGAAGAAATTTGATCTCACAAATCTGTACACTATGAAGACCCAATGGCTCCTCCTCTTTATGTCAACTGACAAGGATTCAAAAGGGAAAACCTGTTGATGTGCATCTCTTTAGAGGATATGATCGGCTCTCTTGCTGTATCTCACAACTAGTCGCCCTGATCTTCATGTATTACATGCTTATGTGCTCGTTTATCAGGCTTGAACCAAAGAATCCATCTGACCGCTGAAAGCGGATTTCAGTATTGATGGGAACTCCTAATCTGGGTCTTTGGTATCCAAGGATCAGGGTATTCGATCTAATGCATTTTCTGATAGTGACTGTTGCAGGAATGTAAGATTGACAGGAAAAAGCACCATGGTGGTGTCACCTGCTTTGTGGCAAGTGGTGAGCGGGACTAGCATGAAACAGAACTCTGTGTCCACATTCATAATGCGTGAGGCTGAATATGTTGGCAGCAAGGATATGTGTGCTCAAGTCCTGTGGATGAGAAATCAACTTCAGGGACTATGAATACAACTTTCTAAAATTCCCATCTTTCTTGTGACAATACTTCAGCGATTGCCATCGCCAACAATCCTGTCTTACACTCCAAGACAAAGCACATTGAACAGTGAGATATCACTTCATCAGGAATCGCATGTGATGAATTGGAGATATTGAACTCCATTTTGTCCCTACTGAAAAAATAATTTTTAAATATTTCAAAAAAAACTTGCTGACCTCTTTACAAATCCACTGGATGTAACGCGTTCATTTGCTCATCAGTGAACTTGGGATGTTAAATCCTGATGATTGAAGTTTATCAGGACAAACAGTTGTTTAAACCCTATAGAATAAACTATTATCAGGACTCTTTCTATAACAAACTCTGAACTAACTCTCATCAGAGGATGATCTATTCAGTACTTACAAATCTTTGTTCAACATGCGAATACTGATGATTCCTCAGGTGTAAGGTACCTCTGCTCAGAATCCTTATCGCATTAAATGTGATAAGAGGATTTTCCCAAAACAGTGCTTAATCTGATAAGTACCTCCAATTCCAAGAAAACAAATCTTTCATCAAAATGGAATTATCCCTGATAAGGTGGTTTTATCTTATTCAAATTTTATAAAACAAACTTTTCATTTGCACTGTCACGTATGGGAGTTTCTTGTTCCCACGACGTGTGTCATGCGCTGGTGAACGCGCGTAGTTAGAACTTCCTTTTTTTCATCATTACGTTGAATTTAGCGCCCGTTTCTCTCTCATCCATTCTTCTTCTTCCTACCACAGAGGTATAAAAACTTATTCGTAATCCTTTACATCTTTACGCTAACATATTTTCTTAAGAACTCAAGCATGAAAGCAAGAAACGTTTTTTCTCTCAAGAACATCAAGAACACTCATCACTTTTCTTTAAACATAGTTCATCGTAAGTGTTTCCTTTACTCTTGTTATTTCTACATTGTAACGTTGGCATTCTTCACCTAAACAAAAACTTATTTTGTTAATCCTGTTTTTCCCAAAACACCCTAAGATCACTCCGTTTTGATCTTAGCTTTTCAAAATCTTCTAAGATTTTTGTGTAAAACGGGTTATATGGTGTTCTTATTCTTTTTAGAACTTTAAAGTCTTATTTGAACTTCATCAAATAAAGTTTCTTTATACCAAACACTTTCTTTGTGTATTTTGGTATCTAATCCATTCAAAGTAAAAGGATTTCACGTTTTAAAAATATTCTGGTTCAGAAAGTGTAGTTAAAGGCATGATTTGGATTCTTAAATCCACATATGTTGTTATTATGTTTATCAGATTGGCTGCTACTAATTCTACCTGGACGCAACCCTCCCTCTGAGGCACGAAGCACTATGCCTGAAGTGAGTTTCATATTTCAGCATGAGCTTTGCAGTAAAACGGATACTTGGATTGGGGATATTTTGAGTCTCCCTGAAACAAGGCTTTGTAGCCTGCCAGGGACTTCTTTTTGGATGTCCGAGCGGGTTTCACTTAAGCTAGTCAAGGAACCTGAATTGTTGGTTATCAGACATGCGGAGAGGACTGGAGGGCAAGATGCAGAGGTGATTAAGTTCCAGATCACGAGATGTGCAGGCCGGAAGTGGGCTCTAAGGTTAACCTCCAAACTTTCCCAAGAAATCGACGTTTCATCCTGCATCCTTCCTACACATCACCCTGTTCCTTGATGTACCATCGGTTACAATTGCCGGGTGGAAGGGACATGAAAATGGTCTCCCACTGTCTACAAGCCTCAACAGACGTTCTATTAAGGATGTAACAGTTCGGGCTTGATGAGAGGCCATATGGGGTTCAGCATAGTATGAATCAACGTCAGAGGGGGAACGATGAATCTCCCTCTGCGATCAAAAATGAAGTTTGGACGTATGCGCGTATCTGGTACGACAGTTCAAGAGGCAAGACCGCCCAGGGTTCTGAGAGTCCCACACCCGGGTTCTTCTCTGCAACTCTGCCACTGATTTGGTTGAAGTTGAGGGGAAGTGATATTACGACCCGCGTTAAGTTTGGGAGCAGCTGTTCAAAGCAGTGTGTCTTCGGTCGTCCGGTGCCAAGAGAACGAGGAAGACCAGGAGACAACCATCTCTGCTCTGTCAAGGATATGTTTTCTACGTTTTCAAACCCATTAGGTCTGGCTGCGTATGCAGTAGCTTACCCATGCGATCCAGCGGCCTTCGGCGCCTCTGAGCGCCATGCGCCTTGGCTCCTCCCCACCAAGCCAACGGGCCAAATCCAGGGCGTAAGAGGCAGAGCCTGGTAGAATATCTACATTCCCTTGCTCAATTTTAAAAACATCTCCTTATCTAAATCTTCTTCACCTGCAGATGCTCATCTCTAGGCTCTGTCCAAATTGGAAGCCCTGATTTTCACTGTGACCTAGAGAACTGGGAATCGCTAAGTGAGTACTAGAACCCTCAGGTACTACTTTTAAGCAAAATAATTTTTCTTAAAAGCTAATGAGTTCTAGTAGGATTAGCCCCTTGTCCCCTTGTTTCAGGTTGAGGTTGAACCTCAGGTTCTTATTGGACAGGATGCCCTTGGAACACTTCAGTGATAAGGTTTGCATAACGAGAGGAAATATTTCGGCGGAACATGCTGAAGGCAATTGCAGGGGGTCTGCTGGCACTCCTTTAGCACAGAGACGCCAGCCAGCTTCAGGCTTGGGAGATGAGCTGAGCGGCCAGAGCCGCGCCTCGGGCGCCGAAGCGCGCAGCCTCTCCATGCTGCGTCGCCTGACCGCACGAGATGGTGTCACCATACATACGTTGGAAACATACCATGACAAGGACTCAGGTGGCTCTTCCTCTTCTCTTCAGGGTCAGTGAGACGACCAAGGACAAACAGGCGTACCCGCTCTCTCTCAGCGGTCACAACAACTTCACCTCCGCGAATTGCTAAAATTCCTGGTTGAGGTTTGGGCGACCAGACGGCCTTGAACCCATGAAGGAAAGTGGCGAGCTTCCACCGCATTTAAACTTGCTCCACTGATCCTCTCGCCCACGTTCACGGCCAAGCAAACTTGCGATTTTGATCGCAGAGTACCTTTCTGTATGACGGTGGGAATTTGTGCTCCCCGTCTCCTGTCAGACAGACCAACGTGTTCATAATAATAGAACGCGGTTAGCCGTCTTGTAGACATGGCAGCAGTCTTTCAGGTTGCCTTCACGAAGGCCATTGTACCATGCATCAAGGAACCGATGACGTCGGAGGAGAGAGAAAACGCTCTCGGAAATTACGCCTAGGCCTGAAAATTTAAACCCTTGACGGACTTAACCTTCCATCTTCCCCCCCCCCCCCCCCCCCCCCCCCCAAAAAAAAAAAAAAAAAAAAACCCTTTTCTTCCCCGAGTGCTTATTCTGCCCCTGCCAAAAAAAAGAGTTTTCTTAAACTCAGAGAACTGGAGGGTAATCGCTCTGATTACCCTCCTGCCTCAGGTATACTTTTAAGCAAATATTACCTCTTCTTTTATGAAAGCAATGAGTTTCTAGTAGCTCATAGCTACTCTGTTACAGGTTTTAGTTAAGGAGAGTTTTGAAGGGCCGAACTTAGATTTTCCCTTGCAAGACTTCTTCTTCACGTTTGCCATTGATTTAGCGCTGGCTGTGGAGAGGCTGAAGGGATTGGGGTGCAGGCACCCGAAAGTTGCAGGGAGCAATGCTTAGCTTCGACTGAGTGAGAAGAAGAGCTTGCTAAGAGAGGCCGAAAACTCCTGCAGCCGCATGTGTGCTCGTTCCGCGCTGTCTTGGTGACATCACAAACTGTCGAGTGCATTCATGACTAGTTCCAGGTGCTACCTCCTTTACCTTAGGCGTCTTGTTGAGTTCCTAGCGTGGTGTTCCCCTCTTCACGACGGTCACAAGAACCGCGCAGACTTCCAACAACTGGTGGTTCTGGTTCTTGACAGGTACGGCCTACAGGACCTCAAAATTGCGATATTGTCCAGAGTAACTGCTGTCCTGATTCGTGCGCATCGTTCTCCCCGCACGGGTCAGCTACCAACTTTCCTATAATTTCTTATCAACGGACTGACCACATGTTCTCTGCAGCAGGTAGTTCTTCACACAGGCTTGTAACGATGTCTAAGGAACGGTGACGAGCCGAGGAGACCATTCGTTTATAACCGTCCACCACTGGAAAAGTTTGAACGTTGGAGACCTAGGAAAGAGGATGATGATGTCGTATGATCGGAATTATACCTCATGAATCTTCCGTGAGAAGGTCCCACCTGCAGACAGACCACACTCCAACAGGGGTTTTTGGGGCGGATCGAACGCCCTTCAGGACAGCACAAGGTACGTCCCTGGCGTTGAAAACCCCGGTTTGCTGGAGTTCAAATACCACCCCCTCATTTGGTTTAACGAACATATTTTGGTAAACTACGTACCCATGAAGCAATCCGCCTTCCTCGAGGACTCTCCAATAAAAATGGAAATGTTGTCTAGCACCACCTAAACATAAACACCTATGACCTGATTCTCCAAATACATTTTGACTGATATCCAATGAACACATGATTTCAAAAAGGTGAAACTTTGTACTGGAATGGTGAGATTATACCTAAATGAAAAAGGATCAGTTTTGATAAAGAAGACGATTTAATTAGAATGATTCAAGAATACCTTTAGATGTAAAAAATTCATAACCAACCCACTTAATCTTAAGATCCTTCAGAACTTTTGGAAAACAAGCCCTCCGGACATTTGGTTTCTAGATATGATCAACATATGAGTTTTACCCGCTTCTTCTCAATTCCTCAATAACTCTAACGAAGCTGAAATTACAATCTTGAAAATGCTATGTAACAGGGATGGTTTTTAGACCGTGTAGCATTCAGATAAGAGTTAAAATTCTTCGTACGTTTGGATTAGTGGCTTTATCTCAGGAGGAAAGCATCTGTGCAGGCTAAAGAGGAAATTCAAACAGAAGAACCTTAGAGTTCTAGCCGTTAGGCTTGCATCAGATTTTGGTGAAGAGGAACGTCGCCAATAAGGTGTGTTCTAGCAATGAAAAGGTTTGTTTGATTTCAACAGAAAAAACGCCTTTTCAGGTTTGCAAGTTTGCAAAGTTTATGGATAGACGCTTACTCAGAAAATGTTGCTAAAATCCTTCCACATTTCAACGAACTAGGTTTCAGAAGGAAAAAAATCTACTCAAATCTCAGGATTCAAGGAGTCATTAACACATTTGGAAGATAGATGGTACACTGTCGAGGAGTTAATTCAGATTCCTTATCAAAGCCTAGAATGAATCTTCTTGATTTAACAACGTCATTCATGGATTTTTGCACTCATCAGGATTTGAACACCAATTCATGATGAACTATCAAACCGTCATTCACCTGGTTTGAAAGGTTCAAGGATATTCAGTAGGGAACTTGAATGAGTATCACTTCTACATGCCCTGATGATGATAATCCACGGTTCATCTCTTTGCTTGATCTTTACCCGGATTGTCTCCTTGAAGGAAAAAGTCTAGAAAACCCTTTCATGGTATTTGTGTAAGCGACAACTCCAAAATTTACGTTTCAGCGTTTCACGGCTACAAAAAAGCACCTTGAAACTTGGTTTCTGTTCTCTTCACTCTCAAAGAGACAAAAAAAAACCAAGATAAAAAAAAAAATTTTCGCCCTGCAGGCTTACTCGTCATGACTGCCTTCAGCAAACTCCGTTCCAATCGTGTCAAGACTGAAGAATTTAGCGAAGACTCTGTGTTAAATTTTTTTGAAAATTTTACTTTCAGTACTTACTTAGTACTTTTTGTATTTTCTTTACTTTTTAAACCCTTTTGAGATTAATGAAAAGCAATTCAGTGCATTGTACTTTATTCCATTTTGTATGAAAAAGATCCCTCAAAACAGTAAGGGGGAATTTTACCTTTATGATTTTCTTTTTCCCCTATGTTTTATCTAGACTTAGAAATTTTTTTCTTTTAGATTAGACAATTTCTCTGTTGTTTTATATTTCATTTAGGGGGAGATTGTTGATCCAGTCCCCCAAAAGCCTGTGAAATGATAATGATCCTGAATCTTTACTTAGTGAATGGGTTTTTTCTTCTGTTATAGCTTGAGGAATTTCAGATTGTTCGTGTTTTTCCCATTTACTTATGCTGTAACTTTTTTTTTATAGAAATCAGGCAGGATCAGGAGGAACGAGTCTGTTCTGCAGTCATGCCCTATCCACTGAAGTAAAGACCTCCTAAAGCTTAAGATCTTACCAAAAAACCCATCAGCAGTCGAAAAATTGCTGATGACAGAACAGCTTTGCTCGTGATTTTGAAGAGGAAATTTCAGTGATAGCAGGCTGTCAATATCGTTTTGACACCCTGAAGTTACAGGATACAAGTGACCGGGAAAAAGACAGCTTCAGGCTTAGTCACTATTGTATCTGATCTGAAAGATTAGTGTATGTCTTAGTCATGCAAAAAGGATTTACCGCCTTTCTGCAAAAATTACTAAGGACATGTTCCTTTACAGTTTCCCCCTCACTATTACATATCAAAGGCAACTGTTTTACAACTTACTCTTTTGAACCATGACAAAGAGTAATTTGTTTAATGTTAAAGTAAAACCACTTACATGTGACTGTCACAAGATGGATCTGGCATGCATTTAGCAATTGATGTAATAATAGGATTGAAAATGTTTCCCCAGTACTTCTTCTTCATTCTAACAATCCAACTCCTTATTCTCTATTCTCTGATCTTTCTTTTCTTCTTTTCTCCACTTCCAGTGTCAAGTGAAAGAACTTGATTGTTTAGTTTTAAAGACTACATAGTCTTTTCTACTTTCCGACAAACAATTTTTAATTCATATTGTATTATTACACAACAAGAATTTTAAAAAGTTGAAATTAGTGTGATTATATTCAACCCCCTTCTAATCGAACACATCTTCTGACTAAAGGTTTCCTTTGGAACTGTCGGGAAGGTTTATTTTTTGGGAAAATGTGGAAAATTCTTGATTGTCTTTCCTTTTAGAATTCCTTCAGTTTCTGACTATCTAAAAGTTTATCCCTCTGATTTTAATTGTTTCTGGCCTAAACTTTCGCAAGGGGAATGGATCCAAAATTCCAAAAGGAAAAGAATTTTTTTAGAATAATGTTGACTTCCAAAAACTTGGGAAGGAAAGGTTCAAAGGGGGGTTTGTTTAAAGAAGCTTTAACGTGATGACAGGAATTAGGTTCAAAGGAGGACCATATTTATTTCATAAGGTTTTTAGTCCATCGTAAACTTAAATTTAGTCTCAAGCTGAAATTTTCCCTCCCAAGGAAGGTTTCACTTCAAGCCTCTCCCCTTATCCCTAGCCACAGGCATTTTAAATGTAATATCAAGGTTATTGAAATCCATAAACCCAATATTTTCGGGGCCCTTTGGAAAAAATTTTTAGAACCTCTTCTCTAGGGAAACCGGGGCCAATCACTTTTTAGGTTCATTGATAAAAAAAAGACAAGTTACCAGTTGCTTTTTTGCAAGGAGGGTTACGACTTACAATATACCGGTCCTAACCATCACGCAGGGAACTTTCTTTTTAAATAAATGTGAAGGGTTTAAAGTTTAAAAAAAAAAAAAAGGGATTTTAAAAGGGGACTTTCAAAAACAAATTTAAAAATTTTTTAAAAAAATTTTAAAAAAATTTTTTT